>JANHFK010010097.1:154009-169432 GCA_036250565.1 Sibynophis collaris | reverse complement strand
TATATGAATACTCCCCCCCCCATAAGAGGTAAATTAAGTTGTATTAACAGATTTGCTAAAGATAATGCAGTGATGTTCTTAGAAATTGTTACGTGCAGACCTTTGCAATCTAGTTTTTTGGACAGTAAAATTTAATTGCTGCTAATAATGCTTTTCTATTTTCCAAAAGCAAATCATGGTGATAAAATACTGTTTGTTATAATAGTAAAAACAGTTGTATATTGCCTGTAATGTTGTCCCCTCGTATTATGATCTTTCAAATCTTTTGTGAGGTAATAATCTCATATAATGAACTACAAACTTTTAACACCTAGTGATTCTTGAAAAACAGGTGCTATACACCCATACAGAGGTTGATTACTAGCAGGAAATACTTTTTGAGTCCTGAATGTATAAAATCTACCTATATATTTGGAAATATGTACATGATTCAATCATACTGTTCATTACTGTTTGGTTAGGTCAGAATATCTGGTTTGGTCTAGTTTTTGTATGACAGGCAGAATTTGCCAATTTTTATACATTATAACTTGCTCTTCAGTATTGCAAAGATTAACAAAGAGTAAACAGTTTTAACAAAACAAATTTAAATTCCCCTATCTGAAACTTCAATGATGTATTTTATTGCATATATTCTAATTATATAAACCTACCTTTTGTATTGGATGCAAGAAGCTGACTACCCTAACATTTTGTACTTTTATGAAAGAATGAGTTAACATAGAACATTGAAGACCAACATTTGGCATTAATACTGACAAGTCTAAAGAATTGTAGCTAACTTTTTTAGTATGTGAACAGTATCATAGAATCCAATGACACTTCACTTAATTCTTTTTGCAAGTGTTTCAGGATAAGCTGTAGTAGGCTGTTCATGTATGGCAGTGTTCACTGCAATGAGGTCTGTGTCTATTGATCATAAATTTGAACTGTTGTTCTTTTGGAAAATAAGCCTGGTGATATTGAAATAAATTTTCCAATCAACCTTAATAATTCTATTTTTAGGCCTGTGATTGTTAATGTATACCTGGTGAATTAAGAACAGCACTATGTTTTATTTATTATGTTTGCTTTCTCTGTATTTTATTTTAAAGCTATGTTGAGAGAACATGCAGATCTTTTCACAATTTTGTACTCCAGATGTTGTGGACTTAAGCTCCAGTGATTTCCCAGAGCCAAAGTCCAACATATCTGAAGGCAGAAAGTTAGGTAAGTCTGGACAGCAAGCATAATTAAACTATAAAGATATCAGATTGAAATGTCTTATATGTCTAAATTATATGAGTCTTTATAATCTCTGACCATAATGTTTCTTCTGTTTTTGACACTTGTCTGTATTAGCAGACTGGTCAGCCATAGAAGTACTGTTTTCTTCTAGTTTGAAACCCCAAATTTGTAATCTGCATGTCTATATGTATGGGAGAGAGAGAAAGAGAAGGTGCAAGTTTCCTACCCAATGAGTTATGCAGAAAAGGTTTTTATTAACAGTACATTGTGACACATTTCATACAAGATGATGTAATTTCAACATCCTGTCATGGCATCCTGAAAGAAAGGTACAGTTTAAGTTCAGAAATTACATGAAAAATCTTATTTAAAACTTACCTATGCATTATGTGATGTGAAGTTGTATCATTGAACTATTTATTATGTATGATTAGCTTTCAGTATTTTTAGACATTTTAATTTCAGATCTAACATAACCTGATGGCCTCAGAGAGCATTCACAAGATTGGCAAGTTTAATTGCTCAAAATTCTATGAGTGTTTGTATGTGTTATAGTGTTGAATTAAATGCTTGTGCTTCTCAGAGGCTTGGTGAAATAGTCTAGTGCTTGTTCATATAGTAGCATTCTAAAATTCAGGCACCCTTTGGTCATGTATGTTTCAATGAATCCCTAAGTGAAAAGTGACAGTTTCTAAATAGTACAAACAACAAACTTCTGTAAGCGAGAAAACAAATATCAAGAAAGAAAATCAAAGCCGAAAAAGTTCAGTAATAAATTATTTGAAGTATATATAGAAATAACCATGAAATATAAGAAAGAAAAGGTTTTCAAATGGCCCTTGGATATTAGTTAAATTCAGTGTGAGGAGTTCTCAAGCTCTTAATATTTCTAAGGGAAAAAGCTTCTGCAAGGAAGAGTGAAAAATTAAAGCCATCACAGAGAGACTTAAATGCAGTGACATCTGTATGTAGTGTGTTTAACAAAAGTCAAGATGATTGCAGTAGGCCCATCAAATCCCAGTATCAAATGTATGTGTTGTGGTAAAGCATTAAGGTATGGTTTCATTTGTGTTGTGACTGTGACTTGGACTTTTATGTGTTTATATTCTCTCCCTTCATCCTTAGGCATTGCAACTTAAACTGGCTACCAAAGACGTTTCCATGAGATTTTTATTCTGCTTTTTTTATTCTTCTTTTTTAAATCTGCTTTTATTTTTACTTTATAAGTAACTCAAGGCAATAAGCATACCTAATACTCCTTCCTCCTATTTTCCCACAACAACTCTGAGAGGTAGGTTGGTCGGACAAAGTGACTGGCCCAAAGTCACCCCAGCTGGCTTTCATGCCTAAAGTGGAATTAGAATTTAGTCTCCTGGTTTCTTGAAGTTGTTATTTCTGCCAAAGGAAGGTGTTACAGAGAGTATTGTCTGAAAGGATGTCCAAACCTTTGCACCTGACATACTATTAATACTCTCAATACAGTATTAATGCCTTCCAATTTGCAGAATGATTTGTTCAACTCTACTTCATAGAGCAGGGGTGACAAATTGGTGGCTCCGTGGGCTGGATGCATCACGCACAAGCCATGCCCACCTCAGCTTCATGAATGGGAAAATCGTCACAAAACATCATGTGATAGCAACATGATGCGAGTTTGACACGTGTCATAAAGTATTGGCGTCTATTCAGTTAAGGATCACTGAAACAATTTTATGTTGGTGCCTAAATTTTTTGCCTGCAACTATATATGGAATAATTTAAAGTTATTTGGTTCACCATCAAATTGACTTAGCAGTATATGGAATCTTAATCTGCAGGTAATGGGCATTTTAAAAGGAAGCAATAGGTTCCTGTAAAGGAATTCATTTAAGTTGTTTTACTAAAAATGTAAATGTATTATAAAACTTATTAGACTGTAAAAGCAACTCATTTCACAGGATGGACCAAGTCTTCAACTACTTATAGTAACTGCTGTGCTTGTATAACATTTTAGTGCTACATAATTTAACCATATTCTAATGGTATAAGTTAGTATAACCAGACAATATTTATATCCTGTCTTTATTATTTTTATAAGCATCTCAAGGCAGTGAACGTATCCAACATCATCTTCCACCTTCTTCCTCCAATAACCCTGTGAGGTGGTTTGGGCTGAAAGAGAGTGGCCCAAGGTCACCCAACTGGCTTCCATAGCTAAGGCAGAACTAGAACTCAGTATCTCCTGCTTTTCAGTTTGCTTCTTAACCATTAGACCAAACTGGCTGAATATGAGAACAATTTCAGTAAACATTGATTTCAGTTGTCTATCAGTAGTAGTAGTAGAATATTTTAAAATTTCAATATTACGCAGAAGAATGGATTAAATCAATATGACCTATAGCCTGTTCTGCTTTATAGATTTTATTATATGCTTGTATGGACCTAACTCCACTGGCAGCTCAGAATTTCTACATCTGTAATCTGATTTGGGCAGATGCTAACAACAAACAGCTTAAAGAGGCTTCTGCAGGAAGGAACAATATTATAGAAAAAAATGGAATATGCTTTAATTTGCATTACATTTAAATTTAATTTAAAAATGTGAAATTATTAGGATTCTAAGATAGCTTTATTTTATCCAAATCTTCCCATTGGAACCAGTATGATAAAATTAGGGCATATTTGTACTAAGCTTTTATTTTTCAAAGATTTAGGCTATTGATAATTCTGCTGAGTTTTACTATAATGCATGTTTCTGCCCATGTCAAACATGTTAATGAAGATTTAAAAACACTGAACACACAGGTCTGGTCATGATCATATACTGAATAAAATTAAATGAATATTTTTTGAACTTATATCAGGTTGATAATAATTTTATACTGGTAGATATATATGTGACCTGTTTGTTTATAGTATTTGGCGATTGTGGCGAACCATTACCAGAAAGTTACTGACATTGCTCCCTGCCACACCACATTCCCTTTATTTCCTGGGCAGCTGAGCACACAAAGCACTGGGTTGTGCTCATCTTCTATTGTTATTTTTAAAGGGTATCTGTAGGGTACATGTGTTCAGTGGCATAATAGCAAATAAAGATGCCAGAGGGCCGATGCTTGGTTGCAGTATGTCACCTTTACTTAGTAAAAGAATAATAGGACAGAACTTAGCAATTACCAAGGTTCATATTTATTTCTGTACTCAATTATATATAAATATTGATTTTGGTTAATTCACTTGTTATTGCCAGAATGACATGATCCACATACATGTAATTGTTAGAAGGCTAGAAAGCAGAAAATTGCAGAAATGCAAAACAGTAAATTTGTTTGGAAGACATAAATTCCTTCAAAAACTAGTGAGTAAGCAGCCCCACATGGTATGTATGGACTGTCATTTGTTGGAGAGAGCAACAGAAGACATTATGCATGTAAAGGTCAGATCTGTGTATAGGTAGTCCTCACCAGACTGCAACTGGGATTGGCCAATTGATTAGTAGACCATGCAGTTGTAAAATGAAGCATCATTTGACCATGCCTGACTTGCACTGTCACTTTCAGGTGTGGTCATTAATCGAATCATTGCGTTAAGTGCAGTGTCACATGACCACAATTTGTGACTTCCTGTTAGCTTCCACATTGATTTTTCCTATTGGAAACCAGCTGTGAAGGTTGCAAATGGCGATCACATGATTGGGATGCTGCTACCATTGTAAATGTGCACTGGTTGTCAAATGCCTGAATCACTATAATGTGATTACAGGAAACTGCAATGTTTGCAGTTTCAAGGAGCCATTGTAACTCATCCTTTTTCAGCATCACTGTGAATGGTCACTGAATGAGTAGTTGGTAAGTGAGGACTACCTCGAATAGTTAAGGGATAAGGCTAGAAACTGGGAGGTGGTGCCTTCTGGTCCTGCCTTAGACACAAAATCAACTGTGTGATTCAGGGCCACTCTTGGCCCCTGGAATAAGGTAATGGCAATACACATTTGAAAATTGCCAAGGAAACTACAGGGGTTAATCTAGAAAATTACAGGAAGTCAAACTGACTTTTGACAAAATAGAACAATGGGAACAGCTGGCTTATTTGGCTGGCTGCAAACTCCAAAGTCTAAAAAATGCATGCCCCATTATGCCTTTTCCAATTTCAATAGTGCATTGATGAACGTGAACATGTTAATATAAATAAGGTCAATTGATATTTTGGTTCTGCATGCATATTTGACCTGGTAACTAGTATATTTTCTAGTTTTATGACTGTTCAGCTAATACATTAATATATGATAACTGGATGAAATGGGATTATGAGTGATTATAACTCACTACATTGTGCTAATCCAGAAAAATTAACTGGGTTAGTGTGTCAGGTAAATATCGGATGTAAGAATTGTAACAACACTCAATAGTTTCCATCTTTACATTTGATGCTGGCAATCTCTGCATTTAATATGAAAAGCATATACCAACTAGCAGTCTTCTTTATCATTTGTATGATCAAAGATTCAGTAAACATTTAAGCTATTTTTCAGTCTCCATTCCATTGCTTTAAACCAGCCTGAAGTATAGCAAGGCATCTATATAATTTCAGTTGAACATGTGGCATTTAATCTCTGCTATGTCATGTCACTTGGAGAGTAAAGGTATTAAATAACCTATAAACCCCATTTGGATTCTATGTCTTGGTGGGACTGTGCTGTGGTTTAATTCAGCTTAAAAGGCACACATTCAACTTTTTTCTTTACTCCTCTGGCAATGTATCTGAAATGTAAATTATGTGCAGAGAGAATGAAAAAGATAGTTGGTACTTTTCAATTGAAATAAGAGAATATTTTAAAAAGAAGTCCCCTCCCTCCAATCCATGCTCTTTATTTAACAAGGTGTATACAGTGCTGGCACTTTACAAACTCGAATGCCTTTATCTTGGTTGCCAAAAATGATTTACCTGCTTTTACTTAAGCTGAAAACTGGCCCTAGTAAGAAGGAAAATGGATGTGCGAAGCTAACTCACAATAGAACACATTTTGCCTTAACAACCCTGCCGGTTTTTAAAACTAGACTTGTTCCCAAGAATGCAAAGAAATAATGGAATTGTTTCCCTTTTTAAGGCATCCTTTAAACGTGTGGGTTAAATAGATTGCCCTAGAGCTTTGGAATAGGGCGAGAACGAAATCCAAATAAGTGCGATGTAAAGAGAGTGCGTTCCCGAAGCACGCCTCCCTTCTCCTAGCCATAAACCACGGGACCAAGACCAAAAAATCGCTCTCTTCCCTTTCCGCCCTTGCTGCATTTGCTTCGTTCCCTTGGTCGGTCTTTTTAAAACCAAGCAGAACCCCGCCAAAATGATGCCTCGGGCAAATGCAGCAGCCGGGGTGGTGCAATGTACCTATCCGCACAGCTGGTGTTGCCAGGAGACCGAGTCGCATGCTCGGAGCGGGAGAAAGGAAGGCAGAAGGGAGTGGGCTGCCGAGGCTGGAGGCAGAGTAGCGGCGGCGGCGGAGGCAGCGGGGACCTCTGGGAAGGGAGTGTTCTAGCTGCTGCAAAGTTAACCTGCCGCTGTTGCTTTAGGCGTGAGAGGAAGCGGCGCAGGGGCGAGAAGGAAGGCGGCCAGCTGAGCGCAGCCCAGATCAGGGGGCGCCGAGCGTTTCGCTGCGGCAGCGCTGGAGGAGCGAGCGGGCAGGAGGCGAGGGCGCATGCAGCAGGGCTTCGGCTCCGCTCCGGCGGCACACAATGGACGACGAAAGGTTGGTGCGGTGCGCTCGGCGAAGAGGGCAGGCGCCTTTTCTCTCTCTCTCTTTCTTGCTTGCGTCGGGCGGTAGGGGTGGGCGCGGAAGCCTGGCGGAAGATGTCGCCGGCCGGATTCGCTAGTATCCCCCGAAAGTTGGCTGCGGTAACCTCCAAGCGACGCCGTTTATTTGCGTCTGTTTCTGGGTCGCGGGCCCCGGAGGTTGCTTCTCCGCCGCCCCTCATTGGGAGACGCTCCCTGTAGTGAATCTTCCCTTTTACTAGGGAAGAGGCGGTGGCGTTTGCACCGGGTGACTTTTTATTTTATTTTATTTTTTTTTAAACCAAGGGTTCATTCATCGCGAATCTCTTTCATCAGTTTTACAAATCCCCTTTTACACACACACTTCCTGTCTCCGGTGGCCCTTCTTTGAAAAGAGTCTCCCTCTCTCCTTCCGTTCCTCTGGCGAGCCTCGGTTTCTAGGGTCTCCTTCGAAAGCGGTAGTCATTTTGGCAAGCCGATTCCTTTTCGGCGGGGCAAACTTCGTGCTCCGACTTTTAATACGCTCGTCGGAAAGATGGTGAGGTGAGTGTTATGTGCGTGCGTGTATGGGTGTGTTTGACCTGTGGGTGAACATCCCGGGCATTAAGAGACAAGAGCAGTGATTAGATTCGGTCCTGCCGATTCGTGCACGAACTCCGCTTTCCCTTTTGCTTCTTTCTCCCCCCCCCTCCCGCCTTCTTTCCACTGTTCTGCAACTCGCTTTTTAATCCTCACATACAAGCCTGCTTAGTTGCTTGGCACGGCAATTAAACATAGGTGAAAGGTTAAATTGTTTGGGTTTAATGAATCTCAAGCTGCAGGAAATATGTGTGAGTGGGTGCCTTTGCCGTTGCTATGGGAACATTTTTGTACAGCCACACCGGGGAGATTCACACAATCTGCTCTCTTAGTGTGGGATGCTGCTGCTGCTGCTCTTTGAGAGTTATGGCGGTAGTTGTTGACTGAATAAGAGCTCCGAAGTGGGGAGCAGTTTCGTATGTATACGAATTTCCAAGAGGAGCTTCCATATGATCCATTGCAGAGTTCCTAATACTTAACCATAATCATAAGTTATGGCTAAAATACACTGTGTATCACAGTGAGGGTTCTTGCTTTGCCCACTACTCAAGGATAGTAAATTATGCAATTCATTACATAAGTAAAAAAGCTGGACTCCTGTTTCCAGCTGAGTGCCAAATGATGTCTTCCAAAACATTGTAATCTGTAATTTTTATATTGCTTTTGATGTTTGGCATTTCTTTGATGTTTATTTGGGATCTTCTTAACCTGCCTGTTTTTAAGAAATCTGAGAAAAGTACAATATGTTTACCAAGATATTATTGGAAACACAAAGCCAACATTTGTTATGACTTGTAAGATGCCAGGTGAAGACACATTAACATCTAATAAAAAGATGACTAACCTATATTAGAATGCATGAATTTTGGGGCCCAAGGCCAGAGTTATGAACTCAGAACTAAATCTAAAAGATTGCCAGGGCCAGAACAATGACTAAATATGATGTAATTTATGCTTGTGCTTAATTACAATTAAATTTAATGAAGTGCTGTTCTTATGATGAACAGCACTTCATTAAATTTATTTGCCTGTATTTAACATGCCCTGTCACGCTGCATTTTTGGAAGAGTCTGAAGGATCCATTTAAAACTTTTGGGTCTGTATGCAATTGTGGGAACTTTTGTTACAATGCAATTAAATACTCAAGGTACATGAAATAAGATGGGAAATTGTATTGTTATTTCCTAGTACTCAAATTAGAAAAGTGCTTTCCTCTCACTGTGGGAGAATTCAGATTGATGACATAGTGGCCATTCCTACCCAATGCAAACTCAAATCTTGTTCTCTTGGAAAAAACAGGATATGTCAAGCACTTCCTTTTTACATTGTTAACCGGACTTGTTCTGGAAAAAACAACACACAGAGACCGCTGTACAGTAAGGTAGAACAGCAACTGCTTGCCTTTGCTGTTGTTAGTATCGGAAAGAGTGCTGATATTCAAGTTATTTTAATGCTTGGGAATTAGCTCTATTAAAGTGGGTGAGGCGTGCCCTCTTTTTCTCGCTTTCTGTGGCCTGGTTCACTAAGCCAAAGGGAGGGTGAAAATGTTTTATATTTTTCAAACCTAGATTTTTTTTACTTATAAAGTATAGTAAACTTTACTTATAAGGTACAGTGTGCAAACCTAATCAATTGTGGTTTATTTAGCAAACTCTGATCTATAGTATTAAAACTATAGCAATATTTAGAAGCATATTTAGAATTTCAAAAGCATGTAATTAGGATACAGTTAATGTTTCCTACAACCATTATACACTTACAACCATTCATTTAGTGACAGTTTGAAGTTATAACAGCACTGAAAATGTGATTTATGATTAGTTTTCACATTTAAAAGTATTGCAGCATCTCCTTAGTCACATGATCAAAATTCAGGTGCTTGGCAAACTGGCATGTATTTGGGATAGTTACACTGTCCCGGGATCATGTGATCACCATTTGTAACCTCAGCCACCTTCTGACAAGCAAAGTCAATAGGAAGCCAGGTTTGCTTAACAACCACATGAATCATGAACAACTGCAATCATTTGCTTAGCAATTATGACAAAAGGGTTATAAAATGGGTCACAACTCATTAACAACTGTCTTGTTCAGATCAGAAATTTTCGCTCAATTATGGTCTTAATTTGAGGACTATATGTATTCATAAGACAGCTGTCATAACACATATAGTCCATCACAAAATTCCTACTTACCAGAATGTGGTATATTGATTAAAGCACCAGAGTAGAAACTGGGAAACTGAGGTCTAGTCTTGCCCTAGGCACAAAGCCAGCTGGGTGACCTTGTGTCAGTCCATCTCTCTCATCCCTAGGAAGGAGGCAGCGACAAGCCATTTACAAAAAAAATATTGCCAAGAAAATGGCAGGGACTTGCTTAGACAATTTCCAGGAGTCAAAATTGACGCAAGGGTGTGCACGCATATACAGAAGGCAAACTGGCATCCTAGAGTGATCACTCTTAAGAGAACAATTAAACATTAAAATGAACAATGATAGATAGGTTGAACCATGCCTAAAAACCCCTAAAAGCTTTTGTGAAATGACAAGGTCGAGGATTTGAGGTCCTGCTTCTGAGTGGGGAAGGGTGTTTATATTTATGGAATAGTCTTCTCTGGAAATCAGATTGACCACACATTGGCTTTCCCTAAGCTTTTAAAAATCAAATTGTTTTGGAGATCGTAAGGAGGAAGAAATTATCCCACTGATTTGTTCCTTGATTCATTTTATTTTATAATTTTAAATTTCATAGTGATTTTGTTACTTTAAGTTTACTGTATTGTTGATTTTACCTGGCTTTTGTTAACTGCTGAAAGTCGAAATAGTAGCAGGGATAAATCTACCGGTAATAAATCAATAAAACCAACGTAAGTATTTTAGAACAAGCAATGATTTGACAGATACACCATAGTTAACTACATACAGTAATTAACATGAAACAATAGGTATATGGGCACATAAATAAAAAGCAGTTCTCTACTTCTCCCCATAACCTCAAAATCAGATTCAAATAACTAAATGGATTGCTCATTTCAGTGATTAAAATAACCTTTTGCATTAGAATGATAACATTCATTTCTTTGAAAGTACAATATAGGGTAATCATGTTTTAATCTGATAACTAAAAAACAGGTTCCTGTCAAATTCTGCTATGAAAGGAAATCCATACGTTGGGTATCAGAACTGGAGAGTGGAGAAGAATCTTATTGTTGGCACTTTGAACCGTTCCAAAACTGGCAGGAAGAGCTACTGTATATAAACGGGCAGCGAATCCTATACTCATTTAGGAATTAAAATGTTATCATTATTTCTATGACTGGCAAGGTAAAACTATATAAATAGTCAGCAAATCTCTTATTTACACTAATAATGTTATCTGGTTGGGTAATGAAATGTCTGTAAGCAATAGCCAAGCTGAGAGAACACCGAGAATGCCACAGTTCAACCCTGAGCTACAGATATTCTGTTCTCCCCCCCTTCCCCCCCAATAACTCCTTGCCTCAAGAGCCTGTAGATCATTTTCACCGACTGGCTTTTCTCGTTTTGGTGGAATTGCTTTCTTGTCCTGGCATTTACTCTACCGACTGAGGACAACAATTACTATAGCATGTTACACCTGATTTTATATTAGCCTGCAGGTAGGGATAGATGACTTGTCCTCTAGCATTCACATTTTAAAATTCAAATAGCATATTTTGTAATAAAAAAAGCATTCTTGGGAAAGGAAAAATGGTTGCCCTTCAATATAGCTTGACCTAGATGGACAAATCCTTGCAATTTTCATGGCAAGGTATGGAATGGCTTGCCATTGCTTTCTTCCAGGATGACCAGGAGTGGTTGGTTGGTTTTATTTTTGTTTGTTTTTTTACTCTAACAACTCTGTACTATCATATTATTAATGCATCTTATTTTGAGTGTCCTATATGTCCATTTGCTGTTTTTAATGAAGACACTTCTATAGCATTTGGGTAATTCCAAATGGGTTTTTTCTAAAATGTTTTGGAAGAACTGAAAGAAGCTTGGCTAGAGAAGAAAGAACACACTTTTGTTTAATTTATCTGTTTTTTCACCCTTGCCCATTATATGTAACTCTTTTTTTAGTAAATGGACATGTATGTGACTATGCTGCTCTCATTCTGGAGGGGAGTAGTTTCCATTATATATAATATGATATAGATATAAAACTACATTTAATCGGTTTATGGCAAGAATCCTGAGCTTGTAGAAGGGTAATCCACTCTGGCTTCTACCATTTCATGTTACTCTGATCTGACATTCCAGTGGAGTGTCTCTTCACATGGTTTATTCCAGTAGAAGGTATGCATGGCATGTAGATTGTTTTAACACATCTGCTATCCTTGGAATGTGTTTAATAGCTAAACATGCATCGTTCTTAATTGAATTTTCTGTTGAGTATGCATTATGTAGTATAAAGTATATTTTAATGTTGTCATAAATATTGAAAGGTTCCCTGATTTTCAGCGTTGAAAACAAGTTAATTTTGCTTCTGGTAGTTTGGAAAACTGACCAGTGCCTAAAACTAAGATTTTTCCTTATCTAGCAATTAATAATATATTGTGACAATTAGTGAATGCAGGAAAAAGAAGCAACAACCACAGTCTCCTCATTTTTTAATGAAAGCATTTTTAAAGTTATTTAATGTACTTTTAAATTTATTTGTTAGATGTGTATTCTGCCTTTTGTCCAGGAGCTCAGAGTGGTAAAAGTAGCACTGGGTGAAAGATCTTCAGATTCAGATTAAGAAAAAATGATGATGCCTGGTCTAAATCTTTTTAAATCTATATTTTTAACTTCTTTTTGGTTTTGTAATCAGTTTTCCCTAACAGTCTCTTTCTGTTTCTTGATTAGCAACTGATTAACTGAATTATATCAGTTAATCAGTTATATATTCCTATTAAAGGCAAAGTCATTAATATAACATGCATCGTTTACAAATTAATTATATGATTTTAGCAAGATCTAGGACCTAGCCTATTAAGAATCTCTTAAGAGAATGCAAAGCACCTCCTTGGTAGAAGAGAATAAGCATACTGCTTTTTCTACATATCCGAATAAGTACAACAGAGTACTTATAATTGTTAATTTCCTTTGATTGTTAGGATTTGTTTGCTAAACTTTCCAGTCTATAATTATCTAATGTCTGGGATATGTTTATTGTCATCCCACGTTACAATATCTCCAAAAAACATACGTTTTCCATTGTTTTTTAGTCATGTTAGTTTGTTCAGGAGGAAGAAATCTGAAAAATTGTTGTAAGGTGGTATTTCTATTAGAGCTGATTAAATCATACAATACCAAGAAACCTTTCAAGTTCTTCAGAAGCACATGTAAAAGGAGAGGGGAGAAAAATGCTATAGAAAGCCCAGTTTTTCCATTGGAGTGCTCAGTTTCCCCTTGGTGTAATAAAATGTAGTTAAAAGACAAATCTTTGAAAATACTAACAGGAGAAAAGAGGAGGCGGGGGAAGTTTGACCCAGCCAAGCATATATTACTAGTAGTTGAGAACAGAGGTGGTATTCAGCAGGTTCTGACAAGTTCTGGAGAACCGGTAGTGGAATTTTGAGTAATTCAGACAAATCGGTAAATACCACCTCTGACTGGCTCCGCCCTCATCTATTCTCTGCCTCCCGAGTCCTAGCCGATCAGGAGGAAATGGGGATTTTGCAGTATCCTTCCCCTGGAGTGGGAAGGGAATGGAGATTTTACAGTATCCTTCCCCTGCTACGCCCACCAAGCCATGCCCACCAAGCCACTCCACACCCATCAACCACGCCCACAGAACTGGTAGTAAAAGTTTTTGAATCCCACCACTGGTTAAGAAGTATTATTGTCCTGGTGGTTTTAGACTGAAACAAAAAGAAGCAGAAAGAAGGAAGGACAGCCTGTAAGACTAAAAAAAACAAACAACCCACTACCCCAAAGCAGAAAACCATTTTTTGTGGCTCTTGGGGAAAAAAGTTTACAAAAATGTGTAAAAGCTTCTGGCCTTCATTCTGGATCTAATCATTTTAAATAAACAATAATACAATAAACCTTTGATTTAATGGACAATCCCTGCTAGATCAAAATTTTGTCCAAATTTCAGTCTGTAATACTATTGAAACAATGGATAAAGTCTGTTGTTTGGTGGATTGGTATACATGGTGTTGTCTATTTATTTTTAAAAAGTTATTAGTTTTTATCAGTAAAACAGACTATTTCAGGTAAGAGCATGTTTTTGTCTTTAGCAGACATTTTAGTTTCTTTCCATTAGTCCATTATTATATTAGTGATTATTTCTGAGTTTGGGAACTGAATCTCCTTGCTTTTTAAGTCCATTTCTAAAACAGTAGTAGTTTTGGTACACTAACAATAATTTTTAATTCAAGTTATGGTTTTATTCTACTCCATTTATTGCTGTGTGCCTGGAATGCACTGTTAGAAATGTATTTAAGGTGTTTTGGTTCTTTGTTTTACTCGATTTGAAATTCACATGGGCAGTATTTTGATTTGCTTGCTACTATCATTTTTACATTTCCATAAAACATCTTGAGAAAAAAATAAATCCTAATTACGTCCAGGTGTCTATAATCTCACAGCATATGGGGATTTTGCAGGAGATGAGATTGTCAGAATCCTGCAAGATCTGGACTATTTTAAAATTGGGTTATAGAAGGATTGGTACTTGTTAGCAGGAAAAATGTCTGACTGCTGCTATAGGATATGGCAAGGTCAGGCAACTATTTTGTGGCAGTCATGAGCTATTCTTTTAGTTAGTATTTTTTTCTACCTACATCGTATTATGATGAAGTATATCATAAAAGAGTGTGAGGCTGATTTTTCCTCTCAACTTTTTATATGGTGTGTGGGAGTCTTGATTCTTGTTTTTCAACAGTTGAAGCTTAAATCTTAAAATACTGGAATAATATTCAAATGATTGTCCACCACGCTGCCAGTTTTCAATATTTCCCAGTTGCATTTCAATAGTGTTTGTGAGCTGCAGATTGATTGAGATTAAATGCTTCCACTCCAAAAAGAGGCATATTTCTATTTTCATACCCTTTGTAGCATTGCTTCAAATAAGCCTTGGGGTGAAAAAGTGAATTGTACTGCAGTCGGCAATGGAACTGAGCATCCATTATGAACTCGGCAGTATATACATTAGAGCTGTCTCCTTTCCTGAGATAACAAATAGTAAAGTATAATTTATTTTTTCCATTGTTTCTTTTAGTATTTTCTTATTTTTGTATGTTGTGGATTCCTGCTAGGTAGATCATGGACATAGGGTCAAGGCTTGGGTGCAGTCTATGAATTCCAATCCCACCCAAAAAATCTCCTTGCTTTGCTAGAAAATGGTTATACTCTATAAATCATTTCTTTTTTACCCATTAGGTGCTACACTTTATAGGGAATTATGAGAATTATGGTTTCAAAAAATACGTTGCTAGCAAAATAGAACAAACTGTTTCTCAATTAGTGTTCCAAGAAATTAAAAATATGTTCATATTGTACTTGACATTTCTTATTTTAGAACTCATCCTCATTTGCTTCCTTCCAATTAGTTCATCTGTTGAGTTCTCTTTCATTTTATTCATGGCCCAGGATGTAAGTGGTTGGGTTTGTTATGGACAAAGGTATGGACATACCTTTAAAGTATGTTTACATTTGCACCACATAAACTGAATCTAAGTTCCTGGCATTGAAATGGTCACAATTAATTACAGGTAGTCCTTGACTTACGATCACAATTGAGCCCCAAATTTACGTTGCTAAGCAAGGCAATTATTAAGTTTTGCCCCATGTTATGACCTTTCTTGACACAGTTGTTAAGTGAATCACTGCAGTTATTAAGTTAGTAACGTGGTTGTTAAGT
>JANHFK010010097.1:60261-70932 GCA_036250565.1 Sibynophis collaris | reverse complement strand
AAGACATCCCCTGATAATAAGCCCAATCGGGATTTTGAGTGCATGGCAATAAGGCCAAGCGCTTATTTCAGGGTTCTGAATAATATAAGACAGTCTTATAAGTCTTATAAGTAAAATATGAGACAGAAAATAAGTCTTATTTTCAGGAAAGTAGTCTTAATAGTTTAAAATTCTTTTGGCCTGTTTCACAAGGAGTGAGAAACCAACACTGCTATATTATATTAATCAGCATTCAACTAGGGAGGATGTTATGTGTATATTTATTAGTATTTTTTTCTTTTTTTAAATGACACTTTAAAATGTCTTCCTTGGTTTAAAAAAATTTTTTTTTTATCCTTTTAAAAAATATCTTGGCGTTTTGTATTTTAACCTTCTTTGAATAAGTTAAAAATTTCCCGGATACACAAACACACTCTTTTTCCATTATTGAATGAAAAGGCAATATAAAGGTTTTACCCATACTCATTCCTTAATATAAGCAAAAGTTTTAGGTCTATGTCCTTATAACGTTCTGATTGCAACCTCTGAAAGTTTTGGAAACAAATTGATTTTTAATAGTTAAATACCATGCTTCGAAGGAGTGGGTGTGAGAGAGGAAATATTGTATTTATTGGTTGCCAGGTCTATCTGTTATGCTGCCTATCCTCTGGAATAGTGCCCCTTCCTGAGATTTCTATGGCTGAAACCCTGCTGATGTTGCAAAAATTATTCCCTCAGGTTTGGGGGAAGGATGGTGACGAGATCTTATAAGATTTAATGTGTTTGCTACAATTTTTTTTAATGCACAACTCTTTGTTCTCTTAAGTGATTTTTCAGGCTTTTATAATGGTGTAAAGGACCCAGAGTCACTAGGAGTCAGATATTTCTTAAATTTATGTATGGTAAATAATATATAAAGCATAATCAGGGTAGAATGACCGCTGTGATCTGAATATTCTAATCAGCCCCTTGTGAAGAGTTAGATCTTCTCTTTTGAGAAAAACTTCTTTTGCATTTGCCAAATATTGTTTTTCAATTTCCATTCAGATTAGTTAGTTCAGCTGTTCATTCTATCCCAACTCTACACATAGAAAAATTAAAGGCATTTTAAAGGCAAATTAAAGGCATTTATCTTAGGATGGAGGATGGAGGGGAGGAAGTTCCAGTTTTCCAAATCCTACATTTGATTTTCAGAAGAAAATTAATTGGACTTCCATCAAGCTGACTCTAAGCAAATCAATACTTTTTGGAATTCTGACTCTCTCTTCAGGCATTTCCAATGATTTCTGTACATAGTATCTTTGCCTGAAATTTATATTTTGTTATCAACTGTCAGTACATTTTGCATAAAATGATATAGCTAAAACTAAGGACTTTCCAGCTATGTGCCTTCAGATTTTACCTCAATTTGGAAATTACTTCCAAAATGAATCCCAGAAATTCTTAATAAACAACAAATAGAAATACAATAAGCATCCTATAGTTTACGAACATAATTAAATGAACATGAAATCCAGAGAGCAGTGAAATAATACCAGATAATTTTTCTGTTTATCTAAATCTGAATTCTGTGTTAAGAAATTTGTTTCCCGGATTAATATTGTTCAACTCTTTCTATGTCAGTCATTATGACTTTGTCAATGGGGGAAGCTGGATTCACTTAACGACCACAGCAGAAAAGATAGTAAAGTCATGTGATGACTCAATTGTTGCATTGCTTAGAGACATAGGTTCCGGTTTAATTGTGGTCATAAGAACCATGGTGGCACAGTGGTTAGAATGCAGTATTGCAGGCTAATTGTGCTGACTGCCAACTGCCAGCAGTTCAGCAGTTCGATTCTCATTGGTTCAGAGTTGACTCATCCTTTATCCTTCCAAGATCAGTAAAATGAGAACCCTGATTATTGGGAGCAATATACTGACTTTGTAAACTGCTTAGAGGGGGCTGTAAAGCACCTCTCTAAGCAGTATATAAGTCTAAGGGCTATTACTATTGCTATAAGTCAAGTATGACCTGAATAGCTTTTTAAATGTAGTTATGTTACTGTTAGAATCCAGCTGATACCTATTAAGTTCTTGGGTCAGAAGTAGTCATATTGTATTGTATTCTTCTTAAAACCATAGATATATGTGTCCATTGTCATGAAAGGAGGAAGTACTTCTTTCCTCAGTTATTATTTTGGCAACTTTATTTCCACAGTGTTATGCGCACTGCTTTAGAAGTATGATGTGCAGGAACAAATAATATCCAACTATTATTTGATCTGAACTTGAAATCTACTACAAGAGGTACATTGTTTTCCTTCTCCATTGTTCACTCTCTCCTGGAAAGCAAGCTCTTCATTTTCTTCTTTGACATTAACAAATTCCTTTAAAAAAACAGCTAAATAATTTAGAGCCCCCCCGATTCATTGGGGAGTGAAACCTTTAAAACAATCTTCTTAGAAACTTCACCCTCGCTTCTTACCACATGTAGTTACTTTTCCCCGTTAACTGTCATTGATTTCCCCTGATTTATGGGAATGTTGCATCAGTGTTCTTCTCCGATTGACAAATTGCTGTCTTTCCGAAAATTCATTTTCAACATTTTTCTTTGGTGCCACAATCTTCTTTTCCCTCTTCCTCAATCTTTAATCAAACCCTTCACAATTTTTCACTTAGACCCTTTACTAAACCTTTCCCCAAACTTCTCTTCATTTTGAATCTTATAGTCCAAGTCAACATCTCCTTCATCTACAGATAGGCCCACCTGAAATAGGCAACCGTTTGATTGTTGAAAAGCTATTCATATAGCTTTTCCCATTCTTGTACAATGCTATCAGTTCACTTTTCTTCAGTCCACTCTAATATGGGTCTTTGCTGATTGGGAATACTTTACAATGATAGATAGCTCCATCATAGCTCCTACTTGCTTAAGGCCCGATAATATGCTTTAACATTTGACTTCAAAACATGATGTAGTGTAAAATAATTCTATTTTGTTATTGCTCCAGAGGTTACATAAATCGTACATGTAGTCCATTTCTAGCAGCCTGTTTTAAAAGTAGTGGTGATTTGCTTTACTGCAGTTAAAACAGTCTATTAAATTTGAAAGGGATGGAACAATGCAACTTTGCCTTATATGCAATTTCCCCACACATATCAACACCTTCATTGAAACCATAAGAATAGGAAGTTAATGTTGTTCAGTGGATTTTTGCACAAAATTCTGTTTTTTATAAGAGGTCTCACAACAGAGATATTGTGTAGTACAGTAGCTCGGTATGGCAGAAGTTAGGCTCCAATGCAAGAATAGTCAACCAAAAAATATGCCTTTTTCCAGCTGCTTCTAGGCAACCAAAGTGAACATAATCAAAACTTTCAGAAGTGGTCCTGGATTGGGAAAAATGAATATGTACATTCCACCCCCACCCTCATGATATTCGAATTTGGGGTAGAGTGATAAAATTGATTGAAAGACGATTCAGGACAATCAAAGGAAAGTATTTCATTATATTCTACATAATATGATCAGGAATGAAATTTTGTATTTAAATAAAATGAATGAATGAATGAATGAATGAATGAATGAATGAATGAATGAATGAATGAATGAATGAATATATTTGTAGAATTTCTTTGAATGAGAACATCGTGTTACTATCTTACCAATCGAAAAAATCAATTTATGGAAGATAAATCTGAAATGATCATTTTGCTTCTGGGCTTTGTGGAAATATTTTGTTTACTTTTAAAAAGCGATTTAACTATCTATTATAGGGCACTTATTTGCAGTGTGGTATTTATTCAGTTACCTATTTCAGATTCAGAAACTCCTTTCACATGGAGTCTAGCTATTATTTCAAAACCATCTGGAGCTACACAAGAACAGAGCACATAAATCCTAATCACAGGTACAAATCTTCCTTCAGTATTTTCTGAGCACTAAATCAACTCTCTATCTTTTCCTTTATTATTTTTCAGAACACACTCAGAAACAGAAAGCAAGACATAAAGAGATAGGAATACTGTGACACAATCTACTGTAAGCATATTTGTCCATTTAAAGATTAAAGTTTTGCCTGAAAAAAATGTCCTTAAAGTTTATTCGAACCTACCTTTTTCAAAACTTTTAAATGGTTCAGAAGTGGCATTAAAGCACTGTGGTCAAGAGTATTAGGTTAACTTACATACTCTGGGCTCCATCTTTTTATCCTAATTAGACACAACTAAAAATTTCAATTTCATAGGCATCTTTGATTTGGGCTCATTTTTTAATATTTGGGATAGAAATTAGCAACCAACGGAATCCTTAAATCCACTGATACAAGATAAAACCTATAAGAACAATCCTACTTGACCTGCAACTTCCATTTCCAGTCTTTTGATGCGCTCTAGAAGTCTGAACCAATCTCTAAGATGAAACAGCAACGATCAGGTAAGAGGGAAGTATGTCGAGATAAACAGCCCTCTTTAAGCGGTTTTACAGACTCAGCATATTGCCCCCCCAAATCTGGGTCCTCATTTCACTGATTTCGGAAGGATAGAAGGCTGAGTCAACCTTGAGCTGGTGAGAATCGAACTGCCGAACTGCAGGCAGCCAGCAGGCAGCAGAATTCGCTTGCAATACTGCATTCTAACCACTGCACCACCACAGCTCATTATGATAAAGTAGCACCTACAATTTTTTCTTCTACAAACCTTCCATGGGTAGGTTTAGGGAATTTAATGGCAGCGAGATAAATAGAGAGAATTAATACTGTTCCCTCTAACAGTCCTCAAGATGAATCTATTAATGGTCAACTTGTATTCCTGTGTTTTACCTAGGTGATTTATTAAAAAATCCTTTGTATCCAGATTCCTCCCTCCCCATGAACTAGAAGCTCACTATGCCTTATTTTTCTTAGAACAGCAATATTGCTGAGCAAGAAATGCATAAGTAATATATGCCCCTATCATGCTGATGGTTTCTCACTCCACTAGTCCACTGAGGCTGACATAATTTGCTTGCGGCAAATTTTGATTATTCTATCTCAACTGCTTTTTAATGCTGATTTTTCTCTCCTTTAAAAATGGCAATTTTCTTATCTTAAATTCTGATTTATTGTGCAAAAAGGCTTTATATCCCAGAACTATGCCTGTTTTCAACCAAAGTGTTGAGAAAATAATTATTTCTCTTTTTAAGTCTAATCTTTATTGAGGTCTTTGACTGACTTGAAAAGGCCCCAAAAAGGAATACCACCCCACCCCCCAGTATTACTAAAATCTCAGTTTAAAACTAAGAGATTAAAATTAATCATATAGGACCATACATACTGTGGAATAGAATACATGGAATATAGAGCCATGCAAAGAACCGGTTTGGCCTGGTGCTTAAGGCATCACGCTAGAAACCAGGAAACAGTGAATTCTAGTCCCACCTTAGAATGCTGATTGTGACTTTGGGCCGGTCAATCTCTCTCAGTCCAACCTACCTCACAGATTTGTTTTTGTGGGGGAAATAGAGGAAGGAGTGTTAGGTATGTTTTGGTGCCTTGAATTAATCATATATATATATATTAAAAAAGAGGGATAAAAATCAAATAATAATAGTATGGTGTTAATCCAGTTACAGTATTTATCTTGATACAGAACTCCTCAACCATTTGAACCAGAGATGAACCACAAAGGACTATCTACAGAACCATCCCCAAGAAGTGTCTCTGAGGTAAAATCAGTTAAGGAACAGTAACTCCGGTATAATCCTGCAGCTCAGCACTGGCTTCATTGCAAAATGAATTGGATTTTCCAAACTTTCATAAGGAACAACCTCAAAAAAGTCTCAGCGAACCTCAGAGGACCAGAATCTTGTGAAGATTGCACATCAAACAATGGAAACAGAGGTTCTGTTTCTCTTTTTATCAACAGGCTTTTTACTTCCAAAAGAAGAGGCATTTTCTTAAAAGCTTGATGCAATAAAGGAGAGCACCTACATTTTTGTCTTTTGTCAGTTGTTTAATTTTTTTTGCTATCTGCTTTGGACTAAATCTCACACTTACATTTTGCATGCAAAGGAGAGCTTCACAACTTACACCTTTCAGGAATTAGACTAGTATTTAAACAACATGGCAAAAAAAAATTATGAAATAAATTTAATGAAGGTGAAAGTTGTACATTATAGTGATATTTCACAAATTCATGCTTTTCTTTGCCTTTGGCTCTTCACTGAAAGTTTTTCCAAACCTCAAGGAAGCAAACCTTGGACATCTGAGTGATTCTTTGAGTCTCATTTAGAGGAATAGAAATCACACTTTCAGTATTTGTCTCAGGACTATGAATGAAAAATTAAACACTTAGCAGGATACACATATTAAATTTGAAATTGCCTTGCATGGGCTGAATGGGCACAAAGCTTGGCAGAATACTTTGTTATACACTGTAATTGGTCATAGTTACTATAAGCATTTTGATGAATTTAGAAAGTGGCCCTCTAATGAAATAAGAGTCATTATTATAGCAGAGGTCATACTATATAACCATCTGAGAAAGCAGTTCAGCTCTATCCAGACCAATTTGCAGCCAGAGAAAAAAATACAGCATGCTCTGAAGAGAGGCTAAACCATGGGTCTCAAACTCAATCATGTCACATGACATATTGTGACGTATCATGATGTTTTTTTGCCTTCACAGAGCTGGGTTGGGTGTGGCCTGTGTGTGACATATCTGGCCCTCGGGCTGCCAGTTTGACACCCCTGGTCTACACCACTGATGTAATGTTCTCTCGGTTAGTTTTGTAAGGTGATGGCCACCTCCTCCGTCAAATGAAGACAACATACAATTGCAGAGTATCCTGAAACCATGTTTGAAGGCCTGAAGTAAGGACAACTTAAGGAAGATCATTTGATTTCATCTTGATGCAATGGTTGGAAAGACAGCTTGTTTACGGTTTTAATTCCCCAGACCTTCCTTTTGTATGCTGTAAATTAATTATTCCAGCAACACTGAGACTATTCTGAATGATCTTTGGGTCCAGATGAATTATCAATAAAGGAAGAACTGAGAAAACAATGCAAAAAATGAAGATACTGCATTTAAGGAACAAAAAGGTTGCACAGAATTATATTTACTATAGCATAGATCTGCCTGGCTGTGATGTCCATTGCAGTTCAGGAAGAATCTAGGATTTTTTTTCTTATTGTACAGTGCTGAAAACAAATCAGAAGTCAATGCTTTTCTTTCCTTTTCCCTCTACATTTTTTTCTCTTCCCTTTTCCCTCCCCCATTTCCCACTATTTTCATTTTCTTTTTGTATTTTATATCATGATAAGCTTAATAACACTTTAGAAATAGCACTTGGATTTATATACGGGTTCATAGTGCTTTACAGCCCTATATTGAAGCCTGGCATTCTACCAAAGGAGCCATTAACAAACCTATTGATCTAGATCCAGCATATGAATACGTAAGAAACTAGACCATTCGAATGACCAATCAACAAGAGAATCAATCAGCTGCTCAGAATTTCAATATAGCTCCAAATGAACAACCCATCAAACGACCAACTGACCACACTGGCACACAAGACATTTATAAGTTAAGGAGAATAGGACAAGAAAATCCTGCTGCTGATGTTACCTAGTCCGGTAATGAAACATTCAGAAACTAAATTGAAACAAGCTTGGAGAGCAAACCACTGTCAAAATCTAAAACCCAAGCTATATATTTTGTATTATTTCAAAGATTTAAAGCCCTCTCAAGTATTTTATAGAGCCAGCATATTGCCTCCAACAATTTGGGCCCTCATTTTATCAATCTCAGAAGGATGGAAGCCTGAGTCAACCTTGAGCTAGTGAGATCGAACTGCTGAACTGCAGGCAACCAGCAGCCAGCAGAAGTAGACTGCAGTACTACATTCTAACCACGGCACCACCACTGCTCGTAATACTTTTTTTTTTAAAAAAAAGAAAGAATCTAGGTTCACTTAGAACTCTGGTTTAGAAGACCAGTCCCTTGGTGTGCAATTAAAAATGAAATGATTAACAAGTCAAAATCATATTGTTTTTCAACTGATGGATTTGTGTGTGAATAAATTAAGAAACTTTGAACCTTGAATGTGATAGATTTGTTTTTAAAATATTAAGCCCATTGAGTCCAGGTTTTCATAATGTTTCTTGTGAATATCAAAAATATAAAGCAATATATATGCAGCAGCATATTCCTCTTTAGCAGAACCAGCTAACTCAGGTGCAGGAAAAGTTGGTTTGAGGCTTCTGTTTCTCTACAAATCATTGGGATGACAGAGCACAGGTAGTAAAATGAATACAATTTGACTGCTATTTTACATTATGCCAGAGTAGGAGTGGCATCTTCTATTTTTATGGGATCAATATTTAGTAGTGGAGTATTGAAGTCATATTGCCTGAAAAATACAATACAGCATATGCAGCTTTTACATGCCTGCATATATACTTGGTGTTTGGTAGAATAATTGTTTTCTCTAGATAAGGACGACACTATCCTTTATGTTGTTATTCCACGCTTTCAGTGGATTGAAAGAAATTACTTTGTGATGCTGCATGCATATAATGACTCCTTTCCAGCATATGATCTGACTTGGTTGATCACTGTGATTTAGAACCTACTATTTTTGTTTGATGGAAATGGATTTAGGAGAGACAAGACTGAGTGGCAATGTTTCTTGTATCCTGTTTGCTAATGAGAATGATGTATCTGGGACAATAGACTGTATGACACTCAATGACTGTGAATGACAAAATTATGTGGATTCAGAATTAGAAAGAGGGCTTGTAACAGATTCCCTTGAGTAAACTTGAATGTATAATTTGTAGTTATTTAACTACAAGTAAATAAATCCTCTTAAGTCAGTGGTGCTGTAACAATTTGTGATCATGGCTTTTTCAACTGGGGAACTCCAAACAGATTGTGTAATCTTTATCAGTAGTTTTACTTAACTTCACATTATACTAATTGTATACTGCCCCAAGTATGTAAATAGTAATAATAATTAATAATAAATATATTAGTAATAAAATTAATGGAATAATATACACCAACTGCTTTTCAGTAAAGACAACAGGGGAGTAAAAGAGCGCCCCCCCCTTGAAAAAATTAATTTGCATAACAATATTAGGGAACCAAATAAGGAAACTAAGAAAAAGCATCTGTGTACAGAGACCAATGTAATGAAAAAGATTCTGGGAATAATATACATTTAGAGAGGAAATTACAGAATAATTATTGAAGAAAACATGTACAGATATTCAAGCTATGGGGAACATTCTTTTCTTTGGTAAATCTATTTTGTAAATATGCAGTATATTCCAAAGATTTAACAGGAAAAACATGTTCAGATTTAACAGAGAAGAAAGACAGTGTTATCTCAAGGAACCTGCTTATAAATATCTGTCAAATGTGAGACATGAACTCTTAAGTAAATATGAGATTAGGAGAAATGTAAATGGAAAACTCATGCGGAAACCACTTTAGTTACCCTAACTGGATATTTCAATTCCTTTTTATTCACACTTTAAATTGACTGTGTAAACAAGTCAGAATGAAACAAAGAAAAATGACATATGAAAAGGCATTGTATGATTTTGTAAACCAGCTCCCATCAAAAGCCTTTATTTCTTTTCAACCCTATTTTTTCCATTTGAGAATTCAAAAGAGTGTGCAAAAACATATAGTCAAGATCTTTGTGGTTTATGGATTACTTCTTCAAGTAATTTGAGTTTCTGGGGTCAGTTAGCAGTAGCTTTGGGGGGAGTAGCATGGGAAAGACTGTTTCCATTTTTCTTAATATATTTTAGTAAATATAACTCCACACGCTAATCTCTATAAAATATATATATATACAGTCTGCATCATTGCATGATATAAACAGGGAGGGAAATAACTGTTTAAATTCATCTGAAAGCCAATTGGGAATTGAATTGCTTTTCCAAAAAAGAAAAATACTAAAGGAAAATGTAAATCCGCTTCTCTCCACGCGTTCAATCTTGCCATTCAGTCTTATTTCTACAGGGAAAGATTATCACACAAAGTTCCCTCTTTCCTTGAGATAACTCAGATTACCAAGACCGTTTTATTTTCTTTGATAAAACGTGACTGTAACAAGCAAAGCATACTTAATCTAGATTTCCAAGCACGTTGCTATAAATAAAATGCGGGAGGTTTTATTTGCAAAGCAATGCGACACTTTTACACTTGCTCATTTTCGTCTTAGCTGTGCTCTGCAGTTCTAACTGCTTTCCTAATTGAATTTTACTGGCGTTCTACTTATCATTGTGATTCATATTGTAACAGGGCCTGAGAATCTCCAGTATTAGAACAGCGTCCATCAGTTTACACAACTGGCACTCCCACCATATCCTAAGGCTAATTTTCTCAAGAATATGTTTAATAATGGGTTCAGGAAAGAAACAAAACGCACTGCCTTGTGCATTGTGCATCTAAAAAGGCTTACATGATCAATTCATAGACTTTCACCAGTTCCAAATAACACCAAAACAGTGGTTTCTTTTTTCAGCTATACCCACTCACTGGATTTCTCTGAATGTTTATTTATTTATTTATTTATTTATCAAGTACATATTAGATAATATATAAAATTATAGGCATGAATTGAGTACATAAAATGAATACAGTTGATGAGAACATTAGGACAGGGACAGTAGGCACGCTGGTGCTCTTATGCACGCCCCTTACAGACCT
>JANHFK010010086.1:205925-224125 GCA_036250565.1 Sibynophis collaris | reverse complement strand
CTCCAGAGGCCGGAAATGGCTGGGGGCGGAGCACATTGAATTATAGGTATGGGCACGCACGCGCGCAACCCACCCACACTCCTCTCATTTTTGGCACGTGACGGCAAAAAGGTTAGCCTTCACTGCTCTAGTCCATACAAGTAGCCTTCAACTTACAACCGTTTAATAACGGTCCAGAATTGTGACATCCCATAAAGCGCTTCCATCTATCATAATATGTTGCATCACTGGTTCTGGGTGCTGGCAACCTCTTTGCATTCACAAATAGTTGCTGACCTTCCCAAATCACGCAATTGGCATTTATATATTTATTTTTATCCTGTTGTTACTTGCAATTTCTTTGCTAGCTTCCCAAAAAAGTCAATTGGGAAGCCAGTAGGGAAGGTCCTACCTGCCAAGAGGATTCCTCTAATCCCTGGGGGCTGACTAAAGAGCTACCTGCTTTACTTCTTTGGCAGGGTGCAGAAATGGAGCTCCAATCATGAAGATTCGAGTTTTGTTCCTGCACTTTGATGAAGTGTGGATGAGAACTGAACTTATTTGATAGGTAGCTCTTTCAGCCAACCCCCCAGAAATAAGGGGAAGCAAAGAGGCAGCACAGTAAAATAAGAATTGTTGGGGGTCTTACGTGGGAGAAGGAAGCCTAGCAAGGCTGTGCACTACACTCAGGGACTGGAAATTGTGTTTAGAGTTCAGTAGGAAAGATTTTTGCTCCTGAACAGAGACTCCTAGGATCTCCCCAGCTCTAACCCCTAAGGCATGCCATGCTCCTTATCTAGGACTCTGTCCCCTTGAGATTGCTTAATGACCTCAACAGGTAGGGTAGTGATTGTGGTGGTTGAGCTAAACAGTCATGTGACATCTCACTTAACGATCACCTTGTTCAGTGACCAAGATTCTGGTTCCAATTATGGTTTTAAGTCAAGGACTACCTGTATGTAGCTTTGCAGGGAGGAAAAACACATCAAAAACTTCTGATGATTTGGCGCTTCTCACAATAGCATGGAGAAATGGAAGAGAAATAGAAAAAGGCTACTTGAAAAGAATGTTATTATTCTGTTTAAATAAACTTAAGATAATTTTTAGTAGAATCTTGGATATAAGTGATTACTGTCAAATGAAATATGTCTCAATGCATGTTTTAAAAAGTTTATGAATCACAGAAATATCTGTTAATGAAAAAGTCAGTCAGGACACCAGTATTGCAAAATATATTTTTACTTGGGATCTAAATAATGACAGAAACATCTCCATTGAATGAATATTTTTGAGAGTGGGTCTCTTTAACACTTAACACAAGAAATGGAATATTGAGCTTTGAGAAAATCAAACAGATGAAAAAGCTAATAATTGGAAGAAAAGTTCAGTTGGCTATATTTACAGCTAAATTCTGAACATAATTTGCTAGTTTATTATTTCTTTAATAGCGTTGGCTGGTTTGCCTTATTCAAATTATCAATGTTTACCTTTTTATAGAACCGCGAACCCTTGATGCCTTCACCACAGTTTATCAAATCTTACTTCAGCTCTTTCACAGATGACATTATATCTCAGCCTCTTCTAAAGGAAGATAAATCAGATGAAGATAAAGATAAAGAAGGAGAGGCCTCTGTAATAAAAGAAAAGTAAGTAACTGAGCAGTTAAGCAACTAAACTTCCAATACAGATTGTAGCATATGATACATAAATATAACACATTATTTTTGTTACCCTTTATTGTATTTTTTGAAAGAGAAATAAGCTTATTTAGATACACAGTAAGGGCTTTCACTCATTGTGAGACACAGCTTATTTTTAGCTTATTGTGGCCACATTTAGTAACAGAATGCTGAAAAGTCATTCTGTGGAGGAAGATTGATTTTCAGTGGAGTGGAGGTCAATGCCAAAGGAGATGGCTGTTGAAATCTGTGTTCAAGACCAAGAAGCAATTCCCCTAAACGCAGGAAACGCAAGAGGCTACACAGTCTTCTATGCCAGTGGTCCCCAACCTTTCCAGCTTTGCGGTCTGGCAGGGGGGAGAAGAAAGGATAGTTCTATGTGAGTGACAGGCACACAAGCACCCACCGTTTCCTAGCCTGATTCTGAAGGAGCTGAGGCCTGGTAGTGGGCTATGGCCTGGAGGTTGGGAACCCCTGTTCAATGTTGTTTGCTGTTACACCAAGGAGACACCAAGATAGTTATGAGTTGGAAAGACAAAATTCAGGAATGGGAAAGAATCTGGGATGGAATAGAAAGTAAGAGGAAACGGGTATGAAGAAATGAATTCCTAAGTTTACCCTCACAAATTTTGCAGGATTGTACACTTTTGGCCATTCACTTCAGTTAAAATTCCATGCATAATTTGGAACTCAGTGTTATAGCACATGGCTCTCTACCTGACAAATTCAATTTGTGGCAAGAAACTTCTCACTGAAATTCTAGACTTTTCATATCAGAATATATAGCACTAAGAACAATGGTCCATTTGTCTGATTTGTTATTTTATTTATTTAATTACTAAATTTGTTTGCCACCCATCTTATTTCAAAGCGACTATTAAGGTGATGTCTAGATTTTCTCAGTCATCCAGCTCATGGTTCTCTCAAAGGTGCTTTTTCAAAAATCAACTCATCCAAGCTTCTTGGATGAGAAGTGAAATGTCTTCAAGGAAAAAAAAAAGTCCAGTTTTTAAAAAAGCACATTTGGGACTATAAAGTAGGTTTTTGTATTGCTGATTAAATATGCTGGTGTGGACATAGCGCTTCTGGTTGTTTTATCTGCATTGTATCATAGATACATTTGCTCTCACCATTGTCTCTGTTGGCCTTAACAGTAATTAAAGCTGTGGTTTGAGGATGTGGACCAACTGGAAGCCATAATTTTTTGTTCCTTTGTTAATTTTTAGGACTTACGGGGATTGTAAATCCAAAATATGTCAGATTGTTCCTCCTATAGAAGATTTCTATAGTTAAAAAAATGGAATAAACACAATACTTTACTTTCTTATAGTTTTGAATGATTGTTCAGATACTTGAATGAAAATTTGTTTTCAAAAATTAATCACAGAATATCTGAAATGTGGTTTTATAGAAAATATCAAATGCACAAGCAATTCACCTTGCTTAGTTTTGTTAAGACAAGAATATGGTTCTGTATAATGACAATCCTTTTAATTGGGAGCCATCCAATTAACCAAATCCCAATCCTTTGGATTGGGAGCTGCCCAGAGTTGATTAGAAGATGGGTAGCTATCTAAATATTTTAAATGAATAAAATAAAATAATAAATAGCAAATCTGTAGAAATTGAGGATTTGTACATATTTAGAATTGCTTGGTTCAACATAGTCTTATATATGCATTGGGAATTACTAGAATCTTGCTAATCCAATATTACAAAATATATAAAGATAATTTTCTTTCATCTAGGTGGTTTTTCAGAAATAGCTTGTATATGGTTTTGATTAGAACTAGAGAAACATTCCTCTTGCATATTAATAATTGCTTTTCACATTTTTTTCAGCTGTGGCTATTTAAAGGCAAAAAAATATATGGAGGAAGAAAACTACGACAAAATAATTAGCGAGTGTACTAAAGAAATTGAAGCTAAAGGAAAATATATGGCAGAAGCTTTGCTATTAAGAGCTACATTCTATTTACTTATTGGTAATGCAAATGCTGCTAGTCCTGATTTGAATCAGGTTATTGTTATGGAAGATGCAAATGTAAAGGTAAGTGTTTTGTAGATTTACAAAACATTTCTTAGTGGTGATAGTGACATTCAAGAAGAGAAGTGATTGTGTTCTCTTATTATCCCCCAGCTCTATTTCATGTGGTTTTCAGGAAAAATCAAAATTTTAGAACAAATGTGAAGTTTGCAATAACCCCTCCCCTGTGTAGAAGAAATATGCTAAGGGCAACCCTGTTAATTCTATAGAAGCAATTGAGGCTATTTTATGGTGGGCTGAAAATATTTTAAGTTTTCTCTAGCTTCCACTTTGCCCCTAGAGTTTTCATCAGAGTATAACAGGATTAACTCTTTGCTACCCATACTCTGCTCTAGACTTCAGAATGTAATGTTTAGTGTTCATTGTAGTAAATAGTCAGTTCTTTCAAGTATTCCACCTCAAATGTTGCTTTTGATAAAACTCTTGCATCCACTTTTTTCCTGGAAATAATGCTGTTTGCTGTGTCATCCCTTTTTGCTGCCTCTTCAAGGAGGTCCTGCAACTGTTGATGACCCTTGGCTGCACTGGCTACCGGTTTGCTTCTGGGTCCAATTCTAGGTGTTGGACCTTTAAAGCCCTGGCATGGTTCTAGGTTACCTGAGGAACTGTCAATAGGGTTAGCCTGCCCCACTCATGGAGGTCCTGCAACTGTTGATGACCTTTGGCTGTAGTAAAGTACATCAGTCTGAGTGCACTGTTGATATGCTTTCTGTAGTTACTTGTTTAGATTATATGTGATGTGTTTTAATTCTTATAAGTATCTATATTAATTTTTATTGGAGTGATATTAGCAATCAAGAGTTTAGAAGCTCTATGAATTAGGGATGGTATTATTTTGGGAAATAATGCACATTAAGTCTCCATTGTGTACAAGCCATTTTGTGACAGGGAAGAAAAAGTCGAAAAGAAGAGACTTAAGATTTTACCTAAGCTACTAGCACAGAGAGTTTTTAAATCTTAAAAGAAACTCAAAAAGATACTTCTGTAATAAAACTGAAATCTATGAAAAGAAATGCATAACCGTTTTAATTCTTCTCGACAGCTTCGGGCTAATGCCCTCATCAAACGAGGAAGTATGTATATGCAGCAGCAACAGCCTTTGCTCTCTACTCAAGACTTTAATATGGCGGCTGATATTGATCCTCAGAATGCAGATGTTTATCATCATAGAGGACAGGTAGGGATTATTCTACTACCTTAATATTTTTCTCATCTCATCAGATGTTTCATTGTATGGATAATTTCAGGAGAAAAATAGCAACGGACTGAAAATAATAAATGGTAACTACTGTAACTGTACTGAATTATGCATATTGAAGTGATAATTCTACATTCATCAGTACCTTGGTAGAGGTAAAAGTTTAATATTAATGACATTGTGAGAGCTGCTACATAACCTGTAAACATGCTAGGTTTCTGAAGAATTCAACCATGTAATATAGGTTGAGTCAGTATGTTTTTACTGGTGACTGTATTACAGTGGTGATTTTACTTTCATTTGATAGTTTTTATCTTTTTCAGCTAAAAATTTTACTTGACCGTGTAGAAGAAGCTGTAGAAGATTTTGATGAATGTATCCGTTTGCGCCCAGATTCTGCCTTGGCACAGGCACAGAAATGTTTTGCTTTGGTGAGTATTCGAAAGTTTATTAGGCTTTATTGTATTATAATCTCACAAGCTGTTTGGAAAAATATTATCATTTGTAGCAAGTTTAGAAGTTGCACTTAAAATTACCTGGGAGTGAGTAAGGCTTTATTTTTTTTTAACTCAATAATTCTTTTTTGTTGCAGTATCGTCAAGCCTATACTGGAAATAATACTTCACAAATACAAGCAGCAATGAAAGGTTTTGAGGATGTTATTAAGAAATTTCCAAGGTGTGCTGAAGGTTATGCATTGTATGCCCAGGTACATAATTTCTTTAATTCCTTATTTAAAAATCTCATGTACTATCATGAACCAGCTACATGCAAAACCTATCGTACAAGATCATGCAAATATATGTAAGTGCTAATGACTAAAAAATATATTAGGAGAACAGCATGGCAGTTTCAGAGGGCCCTGGGTGAAATGAATTATCTGGAACCCTTTCAATTGAGTTTCAAACCTTGTTATGCAAAAGAAACAGCATTTATAACATTTGTAGACGAGAGCAGGATTTTGGCTCCTTTTACCAAGGCTAGTCCTAATTGTAGCAGGTCCAGCCCACAGCTTCTCCTTTATGATGCACCACAGGACTTAGTACTTAGTACTCTCTACAGTCTTTTTTAATATCTTCATAAAGCTACTGGGTGAAATCATCAGACATTCCAGGATGATGATGTTCAATAATATATCTTCGTCCCGGGTGACCCAAGTGTTACTGTCACTGCCCTTTTGCAGTGCCTGGTGGCTGAGGGATCTGGATGGGGGAAAACAGACTTCAGCTGGACTCTGCCAACTTTCAGTGGCTATGGATGTGAGGAGCCTAGGGATCTGGAAGTTTCGTAACTTGAGTTCTGGATGAAGTTGCATTGCAGTGCACTGTACATGGGGCTACCTTTGAAGAGTATTTGGAAGCTACAACTTGCACAGAATGCAACTATGCAGACAGTTCTAGAGGGCTCTAGAGTAACACATAATTGTATTGTAAGATGGCCAGAGATGCTTTAGATAGTGAGATGGATGGAATATAAATTTAATAATAAGCAATTTAATAATAAACAACAATGTTTTATTTATTATTAGGACTGTTGTAAAACACTCATTCATGGATGAACTATGTTGTTATTGTGTCTCCATGCAGGCATTAACAGACCAACAACAGTTTAGCAAAGCTGATGACATGTATGATAAATGTATTGATCTTGAGCCAGATAACGCTACTACCTATGTTCATAAGGGGTAACTATTTGTTTTAATATTAAATTCACATACAATGACATAATTTTTAATTATACAGTAGCACTTTTTAATACAGTTAATATAGTAATTATAGTACAAAATAAAACTTTGTTCAGTGAATCATAATAAAACTTTATTGGTAAAATAGCTGGATTTTAGCCTTAAGTACTATTACTGTGGATCATAATCTGAAATTGTTGATTTAAGCATCAAATGCGAAAATTGAAAAGTACATTATTTCTGTTTGTCAGTTGCTTAACTACTAAATGGATTAATGAAATGCCCAAACATACATTTTCTCTCTCAAATATGACACCATGAAGTTGAATTTAGAATGCCAGATCTGTGTGCAGTGACAGAAAGGATCCAGTACTCAAAGACCTTTCTTTCTAGAAAGTGATTACAAGTAGTTCCTGACTTATGACTATTCCTTTAGCAACTGTTCAGTTATGATGGCACTGAAAAAAGGGACTTGTAACCAGTTCTTGAATTGCACTAGTCATATGATCACAGTTCGGGCACTTAGCATTTACAATGGTTGCAGCATCCTGAGGTCACATGATAGCCATTTGCAACCTTCCCTGCCAGTTTGCGATAAAGTCAATGGGGGGAGTAACTGAGCATGACAAAAAGGCCATAAAATTGGTTGTGACTCGCTGCCCACATTATTTAGTGACAAGTTCCAGTCCCAGTTGGGATCATAGTCAAGGACTACCTATAGAATTAAAGTGTTTTAGCCAGAAAAAAGGAGATGAGGGAAATGTATAAAATGATGCTTGGTATGGACAAAAGTGAATGGAGAGAAGCTTTTTTCTCTCTTTTTCAAAACATTACAATTGGGATCCAGTGAAGCTGTACAGAAAGAGATTCAGATCAGACAGAACAAAATATGTATTTACATGATCCTGTAAAGTTCATCACTGCAAGAGTTTCATGAGGATCAGTAATTGAATAGTTTTAAAAGGAGAATGGGTAAATTCATGGAGGGCAAATCGATCAAGGGTTATTATTTTGATTCATTTGTTATTTTGTATAACTACTCTTCTGAATATCTGTGATTGTAAATTATAGCAAAAATAGGGACATGTTTAGATTTCTGCTTCATCTAAAAGGCCTCTAAAAGGTATCCTATTGGTTTTTGTGCAAATGAATCCAAGCCTGATTCAGCAGGAATATGTTTGTCATTTTCATGTATATGAGTTGTAGACTTAACATTCACTATTGATCTGTAATGTTTTTTTTTCCAGTTTACTTCAGCTTCAGTGGAAGCAAGATTTAGATAAAGGTTTGGAACTTATAAGCAAAGCTATTGAAATTGATAACAAATGTGATTTTGCATATGAAACCATGGGGACAATTGAAGTGCAAAGGTAAATATATTTTTTCAAGTTTGGCATCTAAAATTCTGAATTACTGTTAGAAACAACATACTATAAATTGTTCTCAGCTGTAGAATGTATGCATTAGATTAACATGTTTGGTTCAGGCAGAGTTGGATATTAGTTAAAAAAGAACCTTTTGTAGTTGTATTGTGCAATCATCAAATTTTCCCATTATGAATTTAATTTAAAGATAAAATGTTTTCATAGTCTTTCCTTTGATCAAATGTGCCTAATCTTTGAGCTTTTTTGGAGGTAGCCCTGAAGCTGTTTCCAAAATTTTATAATTTAGCGTATTTTTCAGAGTATAAGATGAACATTAGTTTTTAGGGAGAAAAACAAGCAAAAAAAAATTCTGCCTTGGCCTACCAGCATCCATTGGTATTCATCTGGCTAGCGTCCTTGCAGCAAACTGGTCAGCTTTAGCACATTATCGCAGCCTGATTCAACATGAGCAGCTGATTGGCAGTTGGATCGGCCTCCTGGAATACCGCCAATCAGCTGTTCCAGGCTGAGGGGATCGCCACAGCCCATCGCTGCCTCCGCACATTGCATTTTTGGCCTGTTCCAGGCAGTGGGGATTGGCAGCAGTGGCAATAGCTGCCACCTGGAACAGGCCAAAAACACAATGCGTGGAACCCAAAAACGGAGGCCGCAAATGCGACACACAGAGGCAGCAATCAGTGGCGATGTGCTATGGCGATCCCTGCAGCCTGGAACAGGTCTAAATTAAAGCATGAGGGGGCCGAAAATGCGACGCGCGGAGGCTGAAAACGGCCGGTGGGTGGGCGGGACTTTGGCAACATTCGGTGTAAAAGACACAGACATTTCCACCCACTTTGGGGGTCTTATACTCCTAAAAATACAGTATATTTTTTAATGTTCTATTAAACCTCATATCAGTTGTAGACTATTTTTAAACTTTAAATGTATATGACTGATTTCTACTTTTTGCCATATCAATCTTTGCTTCTTTCTTTATAATGCATTTTTCACTATTGCAGGGGCAATCTGGATAAAGCCATTGACATGTTCAACAAAGCTATTAATCTAGCCAAATCAGAAATGGAAATGGCTCACCTCTACTCACTCTGTGATGCTGCTTATGCCCAGACAGAAGTTGCTAAAAAATATGGATTGAAGCCACCAACGTTGTAAAACAAAAAAGAATAGGAGAGAAATGATCTTTTAAAAAGTAAAGCTGCCCACGTCAACCTAGTCCTAAAGACACTGTTGCAGTGTGTTGAATGGTGGAAGTTACTTTTTTTTTTTGTGCTGTTGTAATTCTGTTAAATGTTTAGGTGTTGTGGGAATGGCTATTCAAGAAAGAAAAGAATTTCCCCTCTTGCCCTCCCCCATCAAATAATTGTTAGAAGAAACGTAAAAACAAAATTGCAAGGGGATCAAAGATTATTTTGGCCATGCAAATAAAAATCTTTGACTCATTTTTTTAGGGTAACTGTTGTGAATGACTGGTTCTAACCACAAGAGTGTTATGCAACATGCTGTTTTGTTGATTTTAACAATAGTGCTGTGTATTTTATGTATATAAGAATCCTTTTTCATTATTTTAGGTTTGGGGAAACAACAAAAATTGTGAATTGTTTGATGGGGAAGATTTTGTGACAATAGGTACTGAAGCTTTTTTTTTCCAAAAGAAGATCTCATATGCAAACATTTCCTTACTTCCCTTTGTTTTCTGTTTCATATGAGACAGTGACTAAACTGGTTTTCAGGACACTCTCTTAAATAGTTTATAGCTCATTTGCTGTCATATGAGGATGTTCTGTGTTCCGAAAGCAAATTATTTTGATTTCAGCATTCTTAGAAAGAATTTTATTATTAAAGAGTTTTTCAAAATAACAATAGCAAAATTGCATAGTCACTGCCTAAGAGATCCTGGAACTGTTCAAAACAACATGCTACAATTGCTGCGAGTTTAGAGCCTTGGAATGAAGCTTGGTTCAAAAGGTCTGATTGATTTGAAAACTATAGTTAATTATTCTTTCATGAAACAATATTTTCTTGTACTGATACTACAGTACACAAAGTTTAGTTCTGTTTAAAAAGTCTTACTCTGAATTAGAGTACTTAGAAAATTAAATATTATGTTATTAGTTGTTCCACTGTTATTTGGAAATTCAATCCATAATTCTTGTTGTGCTATTTCAATTTATTTGAAATGCATTGTGTAGCACATTTCAGTATTCCTTCATTGGAATTTCTTTTTGCTACTAATGCCAAAGAAATAAAATCGTATTTACAATATCTTCCCCCAAAGATTGTTGTCTTTCTAACTTATTAAAGTGGCTGACCTAGAATGATTGAGCAAAGTCAAATAACATTGCTCAATGTTCAAGTTAGAATTTCAGTGCTTCAAAAAAAGCAGTGCAATGAAACTTTATTTCCTATATCTCCATCTCATTTCCCTGCTATAATTGCATCATATTTTCAAAGGGTTTTTTATTTGCATGGCTATACAGGCACTTCTCTCTTGAAAACAATGAAGAATTAAGCATGTGTGAACTAATATTAGCATTCCAAATAATCACAATTTTTGCCTGTTGTTCAGATATTTGAAGTTGCACTGAAACAATGCATATGATTCTTTTTGTAAATGACTTATACATGTAAAGTCACCAAATAAATATGTTCGGATATCTTTATACATCTGTGGTCTAGGGTGTTGGTTGGAAGTTGTCTGTAATTGGGTAAAGGAAATGTACTAGAAACTGTTGCAGAAATGAAACTTCTAAAATTCTGTTTATTTTTGTTACTGAAATTTGAGGAGAAAACCCATTCCATATTAGGGATGAGTTTCAGCCTTGAATTATCCCAGTTGTGAATATAGACTATAATTTTCTTCAAAATGTGCACAAAGTGTGAAATTGGATATTTGAAAAGACAACTTTCAATATATACATTGTCACTAAGCTGTTTATGACTTATGATTGGGCTGTATTTTTCAGGATTTTTACAGTCTAGTATTGCAATAGTACCAATTATGCCCCTGCAGCTCTTGGTGTAGAGTGAATAGGGAGATATGGGAATGAAGTGTGTAGAGGAAAGAAACAAATACATGCTGGACAGAAGAATATTAATAGCCATACAACCTATTTGATAAGTTGCTATTTTAAAAAAAGTGTTATAAAAAGCTAGACTTCAAATGGGTAAATGGATGGATTCTATTAATGTTTTATTTTGTTGTCAGATAATGCAGAGACTGTGTGTATGTTTGTCTATATACACACCACATTTATAATGCTGTTAAAAGTTATATAAAGACTACAACATATGGGGTTGATTTGTTATATGTTAATATTATTCATGCAATTAAGAAGCATCATAAACCAGAAGATATTCTTCTGCAAGCATACATTTTATTTTAAAGGTTTATATGACCACCAATCTTAAGTAACTGGGTGACTTAAAACAATCATAAAACAGTAAACAATATTAAAAAATAAAAACTTTACACCTCAATTGTCTCCTGGAGATTCCCTATAGCAGGTTCATCTCTTCCAAGCCTCCCACTTATACAATTCCAGCACCTCAGTAAAAAAAACAACCACCAACCGATTTTAATGGCCTTCCGAAAGGATAGAAGGGTGGGGACCTGTCAAATCACGAGCAGGAAGATGTTCCACAAGGTAGGAAAGCATTTGCTTGCAGAAAGCAAAAATAAAAAGTTTCCTAAAGTACATTGGCCAAAGATAATATTTTTTAAAAGTGTAAACAAACCTGAAGTTTTTCATTATGGAACATTAAAGAGTTTAGCTGTCCTATCTGGCTTGTAATTGATGGTTTAGTGACCAAGACAGTTTATTTAAAGCACTAAATAAAGACCTGCAGTCTAGGCAGCTGGAATCAGTTCATGGTATTCCAAATCATAAACCATTCCGAGTTTTGAATATAATTTAAGGGGGGAAGAGGTCCAGAACACCCTTGGAATGACCAGAAAGGTAGATTAATTAACTGGACTATAATGCCCAAATATCTAAATGGTTCTCAAGATAGAACTAGCTATAGATCTGAATTATTGATGAAAACTGAATTGGAGCTTAAGTTCATTCCTATCAACTTCCAGGTGTGGAACCATCCCAGATTTGGATAAAACTATCCCTGCATGAGGTTTAGTTTGATGGGAAGGAACCACGGAGAATGTATGGATAGCGGCAGCAGCTGAAAATACAAGCTCTTCTGGGTCAGTTGGGAGATGCAGGATGACTTCATATAAGTCTTGGGAAGTGGGAGTAATGAGAAGATAGAAAGGCAATCTGGACCTTGTGATGTTGGGACTTCTGAGAGACAGAATGCCAAAACTGCTTCTTTTGGTAATACTCAAACCTTTTTGATGATCGTAAAAAACCCCAAGCCTTTTTAAAGTCAGGTCCAATGATAATTACTGAAGCAGAGATCTAAATGGCACTTAATTCATGTAAGGTACCTGCAAAATTAAAAGATTTAAAGTGCTTTGCAATCTGGTCAGAGCTTACATATTGACTTAAGTATCTGATTTGCCAGCAGCTGACTAAACCTTAATGCAGAGAATGTATGTAATTGATTCTAGTACACAAAAGCTCCACATTAGAACTGGATGAACATTGTTGAGACTTGCATGATGCTTCAAAAGTGTCTTCAAAATATTGTTGGGGGAGTTTAGCTAATTTAATCTCTTCTGATTATTTTTCATAAAATAAAATAAACACCATACTTTAAAAGAAGCATGCATTTGATAATGAATTTTCAGAAGTAAATAATTTAGGTCAACTAACAAATATAGAAATTTTCTGCTTTTATCCAATGTATTATTTTGGTAAAAATATATTGTCCAAAATTGAGCATTTCTTAATATGACTGATTATTCCATTTTCATAAAAATATTTTTATATGTATAAGTGTCAGAAAAGTTTCTAATGCAATACAAAATGTTCAAAATCTGTACAGACTAAAAAAAAATTAAGCTCAAACTTTCACCATTATATGGAGATCATTTTAATTATCTATAAACTTGATTTACTAGTTTATTACACTAAATTAGCTAGTAATAGCTATTAGAAAACGTGTGTCGGTCCAAATTAGAATCATACAATTTTTGCTTCAACGGCGTAAAGATCAGATCGCTTCTGGGAAAGAATAGGGATTTGTTCACGAATTTCTTCAGCCTTCTTTAAGTCTATATAAAAAAATAAAGCCATATTAATCCCAGTTCTGTTTCCTTCCCATACCAATATGATTATGCAACACGTAGCTTTAACACATTTCCTATCAACCATTAATTAAAGTATCTGTATTTTTCCTGTGTTGTGTGGTCAAAATAAAAACCATCCCCTAGGACAGTGATGGCTAACTTTTTCTGGACAAAGTGCAGGTGTGCATATGTGCGTCCGAACCCCCAAAATGCAATGTGCGTATGACCCCCATGCATGCACACCGCTCCCACGCATGCATATGCACCCCCTGCATGTGTCCCACCCCTTGCGCATGTGCAGGAGAAACCCAAAGACCAACTGGCCGGCAGGAGGTACGTGCACATGCGCAGCAGAACTGAACTGGGGCAACGGCTCATGTGCCATCAGAGAGCATGCCACCTCTGGCACACATGCCATAGGCTCACCATCATGGCCCTAGGAGCTATATGATCATAGAAAATGATGCATGCTTTAATGAATTACCGAAAAGAGCTGCATGTGTGTTTCAGCAATTTCTGATGTATGTGTTCTCAACCAAATCTGAAGCAATGCATTGACTTGGTATCTAATACTGTATATTTACATCTTCATAAGGCAAATCTTATATTAAATTAATTGAACTATTATAATTGCTGCATCTCTTATAGATGAAAAGTTCTTAAATGACTTCACGCTTATAACCTGAATATGATCAATATTCCAACTAATAGGCAGAAAACTGAGACAGAACTACTTAAGCTAATTTACAAGAGCCTCTATAAGATTTAAATTAGTCCTAACAGCTCACCTATTTCTGCATAGATAATTGTTTCTTCAATGCCCGCTTTGGCTATAACTTCACCCCTAGAAAGGAAAACGAAAGTTTAACAAATCATGTATTGCCAGAGTATGATCTTACTGATTTCTTATTCCCCTACTGGTCTTCAAGGGGCACCTCCTAGAGCTGTTCTAAAAATGACTTCCGCACTTTTAAAATTGAAAAATAGGGAAGACACATTATTCAAGGAGCAAAAATTGGCAAAAATCACTTCATTTATCAGAGATACTTCTTAACAGAATTTAACCTGCATTTGTTCAAAGGCAATACAGAAATCTGATAAATGAAAAAATAATGTGTTTTCAAGTCCTACACAATTCCTCCTTCCTTGTTAAAAATAAAGACAACCACAATGTACTTCAGTTTAAGAAATCTTTCCTATCCTGATAGAACTGTTACGTGCTGAAATAATTCCTTCCAAATGTAGTCCTAACATATCTGATAGCCAGGAGTTAATGAAGATTGATCTAAAGTAATCAATATTACAGATCAGGAATGTGTGAATATGTTCCACATTTGTTTTTATCTTCGTGGACTTCACAACTTCAAGCTGTGGACTTGTAAGCCTCAGTTTTCTATGCAGTATCTAAAGCCTGTGTCTATTTTGCACTATTTCAAAGCAGAAATAAACTGGAATGAACCTATCACTTCAAGGCTTATAGAGTATTGATCTTTGCTTTCCAGCTAAAAAAAGAAGTCACATGAAAAAAGAGCACGTGTTAGCATTTCAAAGTTAGACAGGTGTGCTAAAATTCAGCTTAGACAAGATAAAAACTTTACAATATGTAAAATCTAACCTGTTTGAATATTTTAATCTTGTACTTATTAACTGTATTGTTGATTTTCTTATAACACAGAAGATTGTAAATCAGTAAATTCTTAAGTAATGGAGGCTTGGACTTAGATAATGAAATGCATTCCCATATCTTTCTCATACACATCTCCCTTTTTTCCTGTACTGTTATTACTAAATATTACTAAGATATTACTAAAAGTAATAATACAAAATTGATACTTTCATCAAAGGTTTTATAATCATTTTTCATTTTCTGGAGAAAAAAACCAGTCAAAAATAATATGAAACATATTTCAGGCATGGAGATTTTCAAATGATTAAAAAGAGAATAGAATACCTAAATCTGTTGCTAACTATGTCTTTAAAAATACATTTGAAGTAAAAATTATCCTTTGACAAGGTTATCTGTGAATGGAAGGAGGAAATCTTTAGTGATCAGGCAAAGGTACAATTTTTTCTACTAAGACACCATAGAGATAATGCTGAACATTCTTTCCACCCGCTTTAGGTACATGTGAGGGTAATTGCTACTTTTAAAAAAACGTTACTGTAGATTTTAATTTGGTAATTTTGTCTTGTTGGTTGTGACATATTAGTGGAAGACGTTTGTTTCCTTACTTACCATGGATTTACTACTGTACTATGTCCCCAAGCCACATATGATCCTGTCTCATCCCTAGCAGGCGATGCAGTTGCTACAAAGACCTGGTTATCCACGGCTCTGCCAAAAAGGGAAAGGAAGAGTATCAGCCAGTTAGTCCTTTCAGATGGAATTAAAAATGTGGCACTTGAGTTCTTAAATATGGAAAACTTTGGGTTTTTTAGTTCAATAAAATTCAATAGCAAGCACTATATTCGATCACAAGTATCTAAAATATCATCAAATGAGATAACATAGTTTGAATTTAAATTTTAAAAAAGTTAATTACAATAACCAAAAGTTACAGTGCCGAGAGTCATTTCAATGTAACAAATGTAGGAATGAGTGTAGGCACAAATAAATTGATTCATACCGGCCTCTCTGCAGCAGTTCCCAGTGGGCTGGCCCAGTTGTCAAGTTAAAAGCTCCTGGGTATACTAGGAGTTGGCAACCTTAGTTCAGAAGGAAGATAGGATGACAATATGATCAGAAAGATACAACATGGGCAAAAGAAAGGTATCACTGTTGATTTGATACACTTTAGACAATCTTTCTTACTCTTTGTTTTCATTGGTGAGTCTGTGAAGTATATTTGAAAGTATAATTTTAAGAAGTCATTTTGCAGTAAAACCTGCCAGATTAGAATTCCAAACTGATAATTGAAATTAAACTCATAATTGAAAACAATGGCTCACTCCCAAGGCCCAGGGTTGATGTTTTTTGGTTTAAAACTTCTGTTTTGTTTTGTTTTGTTGATTTTGTTTATTGGATCATTTTAGTCTGAACTGTCTGATTTTATATTTTTAGTTGTGGTTTTTTTCTACTTTTGTACACTATCCAGTATCCACTGAAGATGGACAGCTAATAAATTTAAATAATCCTGCTCCTCCTCCTCCTCCACCATCACCACCACTTGACTTCTAGAAAAGGCCCCTTGGAAATGACGCTTTGATTTGTCAGTGGAATGGTTGCCATTTTGAAGCAGAAAACCTATTATGAATGGGTGATGGTCTCAACACTAGGCCAGTGATGGCGAACCTATGGCACGGGTGCCACAGGTGGCACGCGGAGCCGTATCAGTGGGCACACGATCTTTGCCCTAGCTCAGCTGCCGCATGTATGCATGCATCGGCCAGCTGATTTTCGGGCCTTCCAGGCCCACTGGAAGTCGGGAAACAGTCTGTTTCCGGCCTCTGGAGTGCCTCCAGGGGGATGGGGAAGGCCCATTTTTTGCTCTCCCCAGGCTCCAGAGGCTTTCTAAGAGCCTGGGGAAGATGAAAACGGCCTTCCCTACCTGGAAATGGCTGGGGGCAAGGCACATTGAATTATGGGTGTGGGCACACCTGCACCCACACTCCTCCCATTTTTGGCACACAACGGCAAAAAGGTTAGCCATCACTGCTATAGGTCTTCAGGAAAGTGATGAAGACCTTCCTTTTCCCCCAAGCACTGGGCCAGGATGAATAAGATATATTTTTACTGGATGCTCAACTTTCTCTCTCTCTTTATTTGATTTGATAATTGTGTAGTGTTTTTATCCTTATTTTCTGCCCAGGGTTTCTTTAGTAGATGGGTAGCCATGTACATTTAATTTAATAAAGAAAAATATTTTCTCAATTTTACCTTTCTGGGTGTAGATTTGAGCTAACTCAGGAAATCGGATGTCATAACAAATGCCAATTCCTATTTTACAGTATGCTGCATCAAAACAAGACATGCAAGACATTTCTTATTACTACAGATCAACATTCTGTCTCTAGAATGCTAAAAAAAATTTGTATAAAGTATGTCAGAGGAAAGGAATCCTGATTTATAATATCCATATAACAAGTTTGCTCTAAATCACAAGTTTCATTTCAGGAATTAAATATTTCATCAATTCATATCTTTCTACTAAAAATAGGGTTAAGAACTCTGCAAATAAATACCATAGTTACATACAGAGAAATTCACAGAATATCTTTTCCAGCACCATGATATACATTAAACATTTATAATGGTACACTTGACTATAATTTATAATCAAATATGATGCAACTAAATGTAGGGTAAATGTTAATCGTGAATAAAATCCTAACTTTAGAAATGGCATTTTAAAAAAATCTGAAAGTGAATTAGTTTTCCCTGTCAAAAACAAAGCTCGTTTACTTACGCGTATCAAACACAGAAAACCTGTCACCTGGACTCAGAGTCTCTGATTCCTGAAACCGGATTTTTCCAGGCACATCAATATCAAACAAATGAATCTGTTTTAAAAGTGAAGACAATTCTTTTTAAAAGATTCTTTCATTGCATATTCTCTGCAGAAATTCACAGAATGGTACATTGAGCCCTTCCAACTACTATGCTATGCCAGACCATCAGCTTACAATTAAACACAGAGAAAAGCTTTGTCCAGGAACAAATGATCAATCACTAAACTGAAAGATTACACTGATACATTGAGAGTCAACCATCTTGGTCCTTGTGAGCTCATTGTGAGTAGTAAAAAACATCAAGACATTAAATCTAAACTAAGTTTCAAATAAACTAGCCTGGAAAAAAAGGTATGCTTTTTAATTGCAAGGTATTAACTTTTGGTGGGTATTTATGGGAAACAAGGCAGCTAGTTGCCAGAAAGTGCAAGAAATTCAGGTATTTCTCAACTAAAGTACACTTCGTCTTAATGCAGCTATATATACAAACCAATATAGCATGTCAAATAATATATACCAGTGATGGCTAACCTTTTTGCTGTCGGGTGCCAAAAGCAGGGGGAGCAGGGGGTCGTTGTGCTTGAGCATGCCCAC
>JANHFK010010086.1:166164-178797 GCA_036250565.1 Sibynophis collaris | reverse complement strand
ATCCTCATTTTACCCACCTCAGAAGGATGAAAGGCTGAGTCAACCTTGAGCATGGTGAGGTTTGAACTGCCAAATTGCAGGCAGCTGGCAGTCAGCAGAAGTAAGAATAGAGAAGACAGCTCAATGTGCTTGACAATTACCTTTCTGAAAGAAACTGGGGTCTTGCTATAATAATATTGTGCTAAGGAGAAAAGATCTTCTATATCTTCTACTTCCAAACTGCCAGGAGATTTTTCAAGAAAGTCTGAAATATACAAAACATTATATCAAGTATTACAAGAGGATTTTTTTTAAAGCACAGGTCTATGTTATTATTCTCTTTTAATCAATACTTACATGATTTTGTTCATGATCAAGTTTCATAAAAATGGCTTGTAACATGGAGACTGTAAAATCTCATGTAATAAAGAAGCAAAATGCTGTTGCTAACCAACCTAGATGTGCTAATGACAAAAAGAGAGATTGTGTCCTGGTGACCAAAGTAACGTCTCCTTATCTTGTAGTGTTCTTCCACTGTACACAAATAACTGCAACCTCACTCACTCCTGGAGCTTGATTAAAATTTGCTCATATATGGAGAAGAGAAAAAGAGTGGTAGCAAAAAAAATATTTAAGATGTAAAGTGAGAAGAAGAGAAAAAGAAAGGAACACAATAAATGCTTGTTGTGTCAGCATGTACACGTTAGGATTCAATGGGCTTGTATTCTTTGCAGTAGCTCCACAGTATATAATTGTATATTTCCCCAAAATGACCATGGATTTGAGATAAAGAAGTCAGCATATAATAACTAAATGGACAGATTACAAAGATGTAAATGGTGGACCAGATGACTGAAAAGAATTCAGAAAAAAAAGCAGAGTAAGACCAAAACAACAATATTTGTAATGTGAAAAGGGGACTTTTAAAATATAGCAATATTTTGTAATCACTTTGTAGAAAGGTTATATGGTACAGCAGTCAGTAGACAAAACAGTCCTGCATTAAGCCACTTTTTATTTTTGGGTCTGAATTAGTTCAATGTGACCTACATTAACCTATTTTTTAAAATATGAAAATGTGGTCTTCCACATATCAGTAGAATTTCATTGTATTACTTTGCCTAAATAGCATTACATTAAAGCTGAAGAACTTACTCATAACATCTTCTTTACTATCAGATTCTGGTGCCAAGATCAATTCCCTGAAAAGGCAAATAGAGAAACATAAAGTAGGGGTAAAAAAAAGAATCAAGAGTAGCAGCTAAGTAATTTGCTGTCATATACTTACTTAGCATTAACAAGAATGATAAGCATTAGGAAATAAATGAAGAATGGATCTGCTAGCTGAAAATATCCATCCCATATTGTTTGAGTGACTTCATCTGTGCAGTAAGTTGAAAATAGGGACCCAAGCTGAAAAGTAGATGAAAAAGAAACGGAAACAGATTTTAGTAATATAATAAAACAAATATTAAATTTGTTCCATGTATTCCAATCTTGAACATATATTTATAAATAAGGTAATGTGACTGCCATGAAACCGCCAAAAAAGTTTAAGTGTACAATTTCAGTTTGCAATCATCAGAAAGCGGGATTGCCAAAATTATCACTGCACATACTTCAAACTTTAATTATGCCTGTATTAAACAACAGTGCTATATTTTCCTACAAATACAGGCCATTAATTAATGCTTAAAGTTTAAAGAACTATAAGAAGTTCTAAGAACTGATCTCAGAAACCTAAGAGCAAGAGAATATGCTCAAACTTTTTAGTTGTACATTTAAAACACGGTATTGTTTATGATGCAGAATAACAAAACAATTTAATTTTATTTCTTGAAACTGCTGTCTAAGAAACAGAACTCATATATGCATGATCATATGCATTTTGGTTTTAATAGAAGTAAATAGGGGATGTAAAGGTAGATTCAACTCAAATTACTTTTTAAGTAGTACATTTACTAATAGAATATTTTTGAGAATTGAAAACATGGAAGAGCTTTATACATGTATTTACAACGGACCAGCTATTTTTTTAAGTACAGCCTAATCCTCACATAAAGAGATTAAGCCACAGGAACATTTTAAAAATAAATCCTGATTAAAAATAAGTAAATTTTTAAAATCCAAAAAGATAGACATTGATTTTATATAGCATATAAAAGATTAGTCTTTATTAAATGACAGATATTATAAGATATGAAAATTAAATATACTTCTTTATAAAATCTTTACAATCACTGAGTTTAACCAGTTTGATTGTACGTTATATAAAGATTCTGAAGAATCCACCTATTCGAACAAAGCAATTTTCATGTTAATAAGCACCCTTCTTTGTAGGATAAATATTGTGATTTTTATTGTTTTTAAACAATGATTAAATTGGTGCATTTGTGTGTTTTCTTATATGGCTAATACTAGATTAATAGATAGATCCTAGATTATTCTTTAGAAACCATGGGTATAATAGCATGCCAAGAAAGTGCAGCAAAAATAAAACCCTATATTCTTTAATTCTTGGGAGAAATTACCATTGTTAATCAGACATTTCTGCTCATCTGTTATGGGCCAACATAAAATTATTTCTGATCCATAGAAAGACCTCTTATGAACAAGTGAATTCATTGTAAGAACTTAATACCAGGAATCAGACTCTTATAACATCCTAGCTACAAAAATTTATGCAAAAATGCGTTATTTTTGTTTAGGAGTTGCTACTAGTATGTGAAATTTTCTGTTACAGAACTTCACTTTTCATTATGTTTTCCTACTTTCACTTTATTACCCAGTTGAGTGCATATGAATCTGGCGTCATCTTTTTTGTGTCCAGAAATGAGCATAGTTCTGGTTCATGATATTGGAGGAGCAGCCTAAAGAGATGAAATGGTCTCCCCTTCAGAAAACAGTCCCTAAAAGAAAAGAGTGATAAAAGCAGATACAATAAAAATGATTGTACATTAAAAAACAACAACCCTGTATGAAAGTTTTTCATAAAGATTTGTGACAAACAAAAGATCCCAAAAATTCTATCTTCATAGGTTCATGATTTTAAAAAATCCAAATAAAAAATGTCACCTTGAGAAAAAAAAAGAAGGACAATAAAGAGGTAAAGGTGATATCCATAAAATAAAAATTAAGATTAAATTTAATGCTCATAAATGATTTCTTTACCTTGGAATGTATTTGTTCATGATAGCATAGAAGCAGTTGTACAAGTCACTTCGTGAAAGTCGAAGATGAACCAAAGGTTTAAGGAGATAGGACCAGCTAAGGCTAGAACTGTATTTAACATTACGAGATTTACAATAAAATGTAATCACAGATTCAATATCCAAACGTAATACTGACTTCTCCTCCTCTGGTATTGACAGCTGATCTGAAAAGAAATAGTGTATATTTATGCATTATACATCATATATATTCCTTGATTGTATTAGCCTGAAGTCATTCCCCCAAACTGGCAAATGATAAAGAGATAATAAAACAACAAAAACAGGTTAAGAACAGTTCCGTTGATTTTTTTTTAAAAAGAAAAGAAAGAAAACCACCTAATACCAAAGGATATTAAAAAAAATTCCATGGATATCAGCATGGGTCCCTAGAGGAAAGTAAGCTCTCTCAGCAACTGTTGTTTACTGAATGTCAGCAGTAGTGAAAATTGTTTTGTGACCAATACCTGAGTAATAACTTGATAGAATCTGACTGGGAAGAAAGAGGTCTAAATGGAATTTCAGGAAGACACAGTGGCTGCAAACTCAGAAGCTAGCTATTTCTAGAATAGTCCATTTTTGACTCTTGATGGGGTTGCAGTCTACCAGAAAGAGTTGGTTCATTATCTGGAGATTCTCTGGACTCATAGTTTCTGCTTCAACAGCAGGTCAAGTCTGTGGTCAGAGGTCCTTTTGCTCAATTATATCCCGTACACCAGTTGTGACAGGACATTTCTAGAAAAGGACATTTCACTTTCATCCCTTGGGTGCTTACTACCTTTTGGTTGGAGTATTGCCCTTTGATCCACTTGGGCTGGCCCAGAAGACCAGAATCTTTGGTTTGCTCAATATATAGAGGCCCAAACAATTATGGGAAAGGTTAAGTTAATTCACTAATGAAGCTGCATGACTATCAGTCAGTTTCCAGTTGCAATTCAAGTTGTCATTTTAATGTTGTAATTTCAAAGTTCTACATAGTTTAACTAGCTAGACATCTTCTATGAGATGAATCTGCCTGTCAGGTTGTATCTAATATAGAAGAGCTGCTAAGGATCTTAAATCTGAAAGAATGCCATTTATAGGGACTCCATGCTTGTATCCTCTCAGTGATGGCCTCATGCCTCTAAGAACAGCATACCCTGAAATATTTGGACCATCCCCTACCTATTAAATATTTAAGTTTCATTTTTAAAGAAAAACATTTAGCAATGCTTGAAGATTCTGTTACTCAAATGGTGATATATCATATTCTCTGTAATTGACTTTTTATACTTCTATTTTGTATTGTTACATATAAGTTGTCAAAAAACGAGAGCCATATAACATTAAGTAAATATAGTCTCTCTGTACTACATTTCAAGTAGACGTAATACATGTATCTGGATTTCAGGCGTCTTAGGGATTGAATAAAAACATAATTGTTACGGAGAGAATAAATATTATAGGTGGCTTTCATCTTAACAATCAAAATATTATTTCAGACTCACCAACTAGTTCTTGACAATCTTTGTGAATCAGTGATTGTTCTGGCAGATCTAAACAACCGTCCCAAGATGCTAAGCTGTCTCCTTTCCCTACAACGTTTAATGCAATCTAAAATAATTATAAAAGGAAATAAGGAAGCAATATTACATATCTTGACTGCAATGAAGATATGATTCTTAAACTAACTTTTTTTAAAACAAAAAAGTATTCATTGTCTCCAGTATAAATAATGAAATCAGTGACTACTGGCTCTTTAAAATGAACGATGCAGCCTTCATCATTTTTGAACAATCTACATTTAATGATGTGTAAGAATTGTTGATCAAACTGCATTCAAGTAACATGTGAAAAAGAACTATGAGCACTCTTTAAGTTAGAATTTCAGATGTATTATATTTCCTATGGTGTTCTTTATTTATTATTGAAGTAAACTATTACCTCTTGGGTTTAAAAAGAAACCGCAGGTATAACTGAATAAATGTAACAGTAGTTAAGAACTCATTTAAAAGAAAAGCCATTTCAGAAAGCATATGCTAGAACTGGAAATATACTGTAATGGAAAAGACGGTCATTAAACCATTTCCCAAAAAATATTTTTGTATCTGAAATTAAATCCTCTCAACATTATTTTTCCCTATGAATCAAGATCTTTTTAATGATGTTGCAAAAATAACTTTGACAGTTTGCTATATGGATGAAGAAACTTTCAATAAAGAAAGATCAAAGAAACAATTTTTTTCCACACGTCTTCTCCAAAGCCACTTTTTATTTCCCTTTTTTAAATGACAGTTTTAACAAATCTATGTTTTATTTATGTATTGCATAATTTGATTCTAAAAAAGAATCAAAAGGGAAACATTCATGTTGAATTTGCATTTGAAATTATTTCCTTGAAACATGAGTGGCAATGGCAAAGTTAATTGAGTAGATATTTTTAATGCATTGCTATATATACAATTTACATGTAAGTGGAAGTATAATCATTACAATTATTGTTAGATTTATATGTCCTATCCTTCGACGGTCTACATAGCATTCTGTCTTCCAATGTTTTTCCATAACAACAATCTTGTGAAGTAGCTCAGCTGACAGCAGAGACTAGCCCAAAGTCTCTGAGAATGATTCCATGGCTATGGATAGGTTTCAATCTTCATTTATCTGCTCAAATATCCTAACTGCTATATCACTTATCACTGATATGCTAATATTCGTCATTTAAAAAAGAAATAAAATGACCCAAGAGGAAGTCCCTGTCTTTTCTGAACTACATAACTCAGAAAAAAAATCGTTTTCCAAATATGTAAGAAAGGTTTACCTTCCAAACTTTGGCTCTTAGGTGTTCAGGCAGAGGTCTTCCTTGGATTATGTTCCTAACTGTTTCAAGATCACAGCCTCCTTCTTCCAGAGCTTCTGCAAGATCATTTTCCCTACAAACGTTGAGTAAGATTATATATAGATTTAAGGTAATGTGGTTTCAATTTTTGAAATATTTCATCTCTTAGCACCAACCTTAATGCACATAATTTGAAGCATAAATGATTAAGATGAATCTCATTTGACACATAGACATTTTTATGGTTTAAACTTATATCAATAAGTGATTTAATTTCAGTGGGTATTACTTATAAAGACGCATGCAGATTGTGTTGTCATTTTACATCTAAAAGTAATTCCATAGTGCTATTAACTTAGGTTTTTTAAAATGGAAACTAAGCTGTTAATAAAAGTTAAAAACACACATTCTGCTAGAGAAAAGTTCCCTGTGGATGAGCTCTAGCACAAGTCTGAAAGCTCAGAAGATTAAACCTCTGATAACTGATCTAGATTATATCCTGCAACATTATCCTGGGACACTATATTTGCCTTCATTTATAGTTAAAAAGATGTGCCTTGAAAATGGTACCACAAGACTGCTGGGTGAAATTCAAGGTTCTGGTAGTATTCTAACAAGACCTTCATGACCTGGATGGTCATGAAGCTCCCCACAACTGTTTCTGCCCATTCAATAAGATCTGACAAGGTTTGCACTCCGAGTCCCATCTCTTAAATTATTGTCTCCAACGGGAGCTTGAATTTGTGCCATTTCTCTTCATAACTGCCTTTGTCAGTCCTTTTAAGCAGAACAGAAAGCAGATCAGGAAGCAGCACAAGGATGATAGGAATGCAGTTTAATTGTTTTAGGTACAATAGCATAATTTTAAAAGTCTATTTCTTCTACCCCAGCTTAAATCAAAGAAAATAAAGTTGGGCTATTTCAAGTTTCTTTTTGTCATCTTTCCCAGGACTGAGTTTTCCTTTACAATATTTTCCCTTACTTGTTCCTGCATACTTTCTTCAAGGTTCTTTCTGCATTTCTTTATAGCCCCATGGAAGCAAATTTCCCCTGCCTTCTGGCTTGTATGGCCCCAACCTGCTAGCCTTCAAGAAGGAACTTAAGACCTGTTTCTTCCAGTAGACTCCACACTAGTTTTATGTGTGGTCTCACTAAGCACCAGCAATGGTGTAATAAATCTGATTAGTTTAACCTCCCAGCTTGTTTGTTTTTTAATGTTTGTTTTCAATAATTTAATAAAACTTCATAAACCACACAGATGATCAAACAAGTAGTCTTAAAAATCTTATTACCCAAAAAAGTTTTCCACACATACAGAGCACATCATGATATAATGCCTGTATTGTAGTACTTCTATTTGCAACTTTTATTGATTTTTACAATGCCCAAAATGGTTTAACTATATACTGTGTGTTAAATGTAAATAAAACTGACAGTTACAATTTTAATTCTAAAAGAAAAAAAGAAAATAAATAACTCAAAAATAAGCAGACAACTCAAACTCAAACTATGTATTTCTTTTACTCAGATAAGATTATAATTTACCTGCCCTTTAAATCAAGCTGAACTGTATTTATTACTATTACTACCCTGTTTCTCCCCAAATAAGACATCCCCTGATAATAAGCCCAATCAGGCTTATAATTATTATTGTAAAATATTTACAGTTTACCTCCCTGAAACAAATTATAATTGATGAGATTGATAAAATTGATAAAAAGCACTATGTAGAATTAAAATATGAACATATAAGAAATAATTTGAGTAATCTGAGTCCTGTGAAGGAGAAGGGCAGTCTAGAAATATGAACAAACAAATAAATAAATAAATCTAAGAGAAATAATTCTAGAAACACAATTAAGACTGGAGTTTGATCTCCCCTGACTTTCCATTTAGTACTTCCAACATCACAGTCCCCTTTGATACTGACTAGCAGTCTTTACTTATGTTCTAATAATTTCAAAAATATCTACTCAGCATATTATACAGGACTTAAACGTTTTTTTGAGTTTTCACTCAATTACCTGATAAAAGCTCCGTTAACAGGATCTAACCAACTCTGATTGTACATAGCTTATTTTATTCTTTTATTTTTCTAATTTAGATACCGCCCATCTCACTCACACTTGTACTTTGGATTATTAAGGTAGGCCAGCAAATGAATTTACTGTCAAGTACTTCTCTGGCTATAAAACCATACAGGAAATTCTGGCTAAAAGGCAGGGTTTAAAACTTGCTCCTGCCCTTTGGAGAATACTCCACCCTTTCAGTCACATCTACTGACTTCATATGGGTGTGGTACAACTCTTGTTTTATTGTATTTTCCACTGAAAGAACAAAAGGTTGCAAACTGTTACAGCATACAGGAATAGAAGAATATAACAACACAAAATTTGCATAAAATAAACATTGTATGAGTCCAAGATACATTCAATAGCATAGAATAATGAGTGAACATATACGTGTGAAAGACATTTCACTCAACATATGGGACATAAAATCCATGGAAAACCAGAAAGAGCAATGAAGCAGCAAGAGAAACTCAAATAATACTGAATGAATAAAAAATAAAGTTCAGATTGCTCATATAAATTGCTTAAGACTGGAGGATCGGGCTTTCCTCTTTTCTTACAATATATTTTAGATTGTCATTCTCCAATTGTTAAACTGCTAGACATTTTTGGGGAAATGCTTACAAAGAAACTTAAATATGTGGTTTGATATAGCAAAGACATCAACAAAACTAAAGCTAAAACTAAGAACCACTTTTAGTTTCACTGTCCAGCTTTCTGAGAATCAAAATAAAACACATTTATGTATCTGAATACCGTATATATAGAAACTTTATATAAAAGTAATACAATTTACTTTAATATTTTTTTTTAATCGAATTGAGAGGGGGTTATTTTAAAGAAAATCTGGTTAGAAACCTGGTTAAACTCCTGAATCCTGTCAGACAACTAACTCGAATAAAAGATCATCAAAATTAAAATAAGATATAAAACTACTTATAATTTGTACTGAAGGTTACTGGGAAATGAGGATAGACAGTGGAATTTTTGTTCATCTTGACAAAACAGTTAACACTGGATAACCACAAATGAAAAGAACTGCTTTGCTGAGTAAAATCTAAATTCAGAAAATCCGGTATGCTATTTGCTAGCCATAAGTATTTGCATTCACAAGCAAACTCTGGAAATAATGGTACTTTGAAGGATACCTGCCCCTTGATAATTAAGAGATCTTGCATGTCTTCTGGAGATAGCATCCCATTCAGCAATCATTGATAGCTGAGTCAGTGGTGAAATCTACTTACCTTTGCTACCGATTTGGGTGTGCTCTCGCATGGAAGCACATGCATAGGTGGTTAAAAAAACGGGACATAATGATGTCCCAGTGGGTGTGCGGAGCGCTACCAGTTCGGAGAACTGAACACCACTAAGTGGATAAATATTGGAAAATACAGGTAGCCCTCGACTTGCAACAGTTCATTTAGTGACAGTTCAAAGAAAAAACGGCACTTTAAAAACTGACTTAGGACTGTTTTTCAGTTACAACCATTGCAGCATCCCAGCAGTCACATGATCAAAATTCAGACGCTTGGCAACTGACTCATATGTATGATGGTTGCAGTATCCCAGGGCCATATGATCACCATTTGCAACCTTTCTGACAAGCAAAGTCAATGGGGAAGCCAGATTCACTTAACATCCATGTCATTAAGTTAACAACTGCAGTGTTCCACTTAACAACAAGTTAAGAGGCAAGAAAGGTCGCAAAATGGGGCAAAATTCACAAGAAATTCCTCACTTAGCAACAGAACCTTTAGGCGCAGTTGAAGTTGTAGGACGAGAACTATCTGTAGAGATTCAGCCATGAAGCTCAATGGGTGGAATAAGTCCAATATAACTGTACATATGCTGATCTAAGCAAAACATGATTTTGAGAAGCTTTTTAATCAATAGAGTTGGAACATTCTATCTCTATCAATCATCTTTTTACTTGGAAAAAGTTTACATTTTATAAATGTCGTATATACTGTGATTCACGCAGTTTTCACCTGCCATACTAGTTCATTAATTCTTGGTCCAGTTTTGGTGAGAAAGACAATCCATTTGAAACATTTTGCAGTTCATAAAAAAAAAAACACACACACACACACACACAACTCAGCCTTAATGGAATTCTGAGTCAATTTTAGGCTATTTCCCTTGCCCTTGTTTAGAAACAAGAACAAATGAATACATCAAACGGATCGGTCGTTCTGAACAGCCATGAGGATTTGCCCAGGAATCATGCTTTGCAGAGATCCAGACACAGTAGAATCCGTCAATACTACGTTTTCTAAGAATAAGTTCAAGTGGCATCAATCACAGCCACTCGCGGTGCAGGTTCACTTCAAACAGGTTAATGAATGGCCCGTTTTTGTGAGGAGTTCTGGCAAGCGGAGAAGCCGCAAGCTCTCAGTCCCTCTCAAGCAGTCTATTACCCAGCCAGTTCAACTCACCAGCTACTCGGCGAAGACGCTGCCTCCCCTTCCGCCATAGCTGTTGACGTGCCCCTAGCCGTGCCGTAAAGCGTGATCTAAATGTCCAAGGTTCTGCGCCGTTCACACCCCAAACTCATCCATGGCTGTCGTAAAGTGCAAACAGCTGCGATGACGCCAACATATAGAACTATAACATAAGATTCGCCCGCCTCGTTTTGCTTCCTCGGAAGCGGGTTCCTGCGGGCAAAAGAGCTATCCATAAACTTCGGCTTCAGTCGGAGGTCAGAAAACGAAGTTTTAAGAAATACAAATATGCACTGAAGATTCTGGGGCTTCTTTCTGAGTCCATAGGCATAACGATTTCAAACCTGGAAGTCTAACCGATTATAGTGGGATCGTTTTGTTTTGGTTTTTTAAAATGGAGACTGCATAATATTTTGTTATACAATAGATGTACAGATCTCAGCTAAACATGTTTGGGAAAGGGAAGCTTTTTGAAGGCTTTTACGGTTAGAAATCAGAAATCTTTGCTGATCTACTTCACACCATGAAGACATAAACCAACAGACCCTCATCTGCTTCTGGTAGATGGCAGAGGTGTTTGCTTGCCTGATGAAACGATCAATGAAGTGACTTACCGCCCTTAGTGAGGGTGCATTTACCGGCATAAATTCCTGATCGTCTTGAAAGTTAGACTGAACTGACCTAGATCTCCCGAAACTTACCACGCCTTTACACTAATAATCGCCCCACGCTCCAGCGGCTTTGCTTTTAAAGTGTCACCAATCAGGTTCGAGTCTATTCCAGCACACAGCACAACCCAGCTCGAAACGTAAACACAGAGATACCTTGACATTTTGCTGTCGGCAGTAATGCTATATCACAAACCCGGTAGCTAACTCGCAGCAAAATAATATAGCTTTTAAGGTTCAGAGCGGTAAACAAAATCACGACGTCTAAATAAGCCATCTATATATTGTTCGGGGATTGCTCGAGACCCCTGTATCCCAAACTGCACGGATGAGCCCCCCCCCCCCTGCCACCGGCTAAAAGGGGTAGTTTAGTTGCACATGAGCCTACGCCACAACCCTGGTTAAAATATAGTTTGGTTTACCGTTGAGCCAGGCCATTCTATAACGGTTTATTTTATTTTTTTGGATGGCTTAGGGTTTTGCGAGCAGAAAATATTCGGGATGTCAACCGTAGTTGATGGTTTGTCTCCTTTTTGCAAAGGCTGCATTAGCGCAGCTAATCCGAAATCAAAAATCCGCCACGTGTTTGCTCAGAAGCAAGTCCGATTGCACGGAGTAGTGGAATGTCTTATCCTAGCCATTTGCAACTCTGTGCATTTGCAGTGCCATTTCTCCTCCTCTTCCTGCCTCCACAGCCCAGGTCATTTCCCTGCTGTGAGCGAAAGGAAAGTAACCTCCGCTTTGAAATTCCTCCCTGCCCGACCCACTGGGCGGGATTCAGGCGTTCAAAGCGGCAGCCGGCAGCGGGCAGAGGCGGCGTGGGTTACACAGCATGGCAGACACGTTGGACGAGCCTTGGTGGGAGACACCTGAAGGAAGTAACCTTAATCCAGGTACCGGGCTTTGGGGGAAAAGCGTGTGGAAGGTTTGGGGGTGCTGCCTGGCTAATTGTGTAGACGGTCTCATCGCCTCATATTTAACTGCAGTCTCTTCGCATTGCTCTGGGTATTTAGAAACGACTCGGAAAAGGAAGAGTCGACAGGCTCAACTTTCCTTTTTTCAGTCAAAGAGAAGGAAGGGTAGGCTAATTATTTCCTACATATCGGAGAAGAACATAAGAAGTATTGAATGTGCCGCTTTTTAATCTGGTTCCTTAAATAGATTGTAAAACTGATATGCCAATGAACAGCTGCCATTTCAGGGATTCCACTGAAAACAGATACACGTGGACCCTCAAACCGCAGGCAGAGGCATTGGGCAAAGGATGCAGAATAACAATTATTGGAAGTAAATGGAAGGGGCAGAGAGGTGGGGAGTCTTGGGGTGGGACAACTCTGCTGTACTGGTTCATAGAGAAATGTTGGTACACTTTCTAGAGCAGTGATGGCGAACTATGGCACGGGTGCCATGTCTGTGGCGTTGCCCTAGCTCAGCTCCAGCATGCAT
>JANHFK010010086.1:149793-162425 GCA_036250565.1 Sibynophis collaris | reverse complement strand
GAGAAGAGAAACATCTTCAAAGAAAATCCCAGTTGCCTCTTGAAAAAGCAACTTTGGGACAACCATAAACCTGGATGATTGAGAATCTCCACAGACACTATTGATCTGATTATGTGCCATCAAACTAATATCAAGTATTAACAATGACATAGATACATTTCTTCTATGACACACTATCCCTAACCTGGCTTTTCAAGACTTCTAACAGTACATCCTTTGCCACTGTAACTTAGCCCATCTACTGTGTCTTGCTGCTAGTTGTGCTCTTCTACCCTTTCCTTCCACCTTTTCCAACATAGGAGTATTCTCCAGAGATCTGGGTCTTCACATAATGTGTCCAAAGTAGGATAATTGGAGCAGTAGTGGGTTCCTACCGGTTCTGTCCGGTTCTTAGAACCGGTAGTAATGGTGGGAGGCTCCACCTACCCACCCGGACGTCATCATGGACGCTCTGTGCATGCGCAGAAGCACAGCGCACACTCCCATTGCGATCCGGTAACGAAGGTAAGTAGAACCCACCCCTGAATTGGAGCCTGATAATTTGTAATCTGAGCTAGTCCTGTATATTTTCTGCTTTTCTTCTAGCATTACCATATCAGGTCTGCAAAAATCTGGACAATCACTAGATGGGAACAGAGGGATATTGATTTGCTACTATTTTGTGGTCATCTAGATATTTATAGACCAGATATGGTAATGCAAAAACATCACTATTCATCAGAAGAAGAGCTAGATGACAGAATAGTGGAGACTGGACTCCAGGCTGGCGGGGGGAATCAAACAGGGATATTGTATTTGAACTGCTAAAAATCTAGATGACGACTGGACAGCAAGGGATGTGAGTTGTCTATGACTTTGTTTGTCATACAATATTCATTTGCCATTTTGCAGTTCAGGTGCAATAGCTCTGCAAGGCTGTTCTGCATCATCATCAAATGTTGGATTTTCCTCCGGTTGGTTTAAGGAAGAAAAAACTGAAACAGATCTCTTTCTGTGATCCCTCTTGAAAAAGATCTCTTCTTTCTTATCCCTGGGACTTGCTCCCATGAGTATTTGGATTAAACCCTTAATTAAAAAAAAACATAGTCCTTCAACATGTAAAGAATTATGCGTGTGAATGTTTTATTGAAATGAGGCTACTTTGAAAGTATTCCTAGTTTATATATTTTCAGAAGCTATCAAATCTCAAGGCTAGTTCACTGTTGAAAAAGAGCAACCTCCCTTTGTTCATTTAGAGCCAAATCTACAATAATTAGCCAAAGTAAGTAAAATAAATATAGCCACATTGGCACCAATCTTGCGGCAATCTTTCATACCTTGCTTAACTGCAATTCAAAGCTGATAGGGATCTTTTCATTAGACTGGATTGTTCACAACTGGCATCCCTTCCAAAGAAGGTTGACAACTGTAAAAGAGAAGTACAACAGTTCTCCATCAGAGAGACTTGGCGAGATTTATCACCCCGGCACATGGATTTTCTCAGCATTTTGTTCCACATAAACTGAAACTGTACATTTCAGGTTTTTGAAACTTGGCATGTGCAAATCCCTGAGTTACTTCCACAAGCACACAAAATCTGAATATGATCATCATAACTTACTACTGTGATGGGCAGGTTTCATTATATTTGTAAGTTGAGGACTACCTATATGTGTAGAGTACCATGTTTTCCCAAAAATAAGACCCTGTCTTATATTTTTTTTGAACCCTGAAATAAGCGCTTGGCCTTATTGCCATGCGCTAAAAAACCCAACAGGATTTATTATCAGGGGATGTCTTATTTGGGGACATACGGTAAATATAGATAGTCCTTGAGTTACGACCACAATTCAGTCCAAAAGTTCCGTTGCTAAGCCACACAGTTGAGTTATGATCAGTTCCCCCGATATGGATGACTATTTTATGTGTTAATTGTGTGGTTGGAGGTAGGCTGTGGGGGCTTCATGTGCTACTTATATTTGTACTATTTTCTGCTATTCATTTGGTATTTACTGTGGGGTTGTTTAATCATCTGTCAGCTGCTTGGAATTGCAAAAGAAATAGGTGGCAATATAAATTAATTTGATAAATCGTTTTCTAAATAAATGACTAAATTGAAGATTTAGGTCAACTGAAATGAAGAGTTGTAATTGTTTTATATTGTTTGACTATTATGTTGTTTGTTTAGTATTCTTGTGAATATTCATCAGTACTAATACTAAGCTGATTTCCTCCTTGTTGCTTCAGAAGAGAGACTCCTAGCAACATATTAAGAGTTATCTAATCCCAAACTACAGTACCAAAATATTGCTTACTTTACATCCCTAATACATTTATTCCTTTTCTCTTAAGTTAACAGAATAGCAGAATTGTAAGGACCTTGGAGGTCTTCTAGTCCAACGTCCTGTTCAAGCAGGAACATGTATACTACGGTTGTCAAACTCGCAGCCCATGGGCCGGATGTGTCACATGCTGGCCACACCCGCGCCTCGTTTAGTGAAGAGGAAAAAAGTCCTGATATGTCACATGACACCACTGTGACGATGTGAGTTTGGCACCCCGATCTATACCATTTCAGACAAATGGTTGTCCAAACTCTTCTTAAAAATCTCCAGTGTTGGAATAGCCAAAATTTATGGAGGCAAGTTATTCCACTGATTAATTGTTCTTAGATTATTTGCCTGTTTTATTAAAACTAACTACCTTTTCTATTTTTTTAAAAAAAGTTCACATCTTCTTGATATGAGAATTCCTAGCATCTCCATGAAAAAAAAAATACAATATGATTGGATGGCTCTTTGCCTGACACTTTAGAGATCAGCCTTCCCAAGTGAATGATATCATCTCCTTGACTTCACATCAAGCAGGGGTGATAGCCATGATAGCAGGGAAAATGAGAGTTGATTTCCAACACATCTGGAGAACATTAGCTAGGGAAAGTCTGGTGTAGAGAATAATGGGCTAGATGAATAAATAATCACATCTGAGATAGTTTCCTATATTCCTAGAAATATAGGGTAAAAGAAATTACTGGCTTTAAACAAGTTGGATACTATATCTTAATTTATGTTTAAGGAAAAATAAGCAGGAGAAACATTGATCTTTCAAAAGTATTTTGCTAATTTTGTTTTGAGAGGGTTTCACTCCTTCCAGTTACTGAAAACATTTCATGTATCAAATCTTTAAAACAGCCTGTACTGAAGGCTGGTTTTTTTTTTAAACCACCAAGAGATTTATATTGTTCTACTCCAATGTTCCAAAACATGTTGCCTTCTAGACATTTCAGGCCAATTTTGGATAGGTTGTCTTGAAATTCTGGGATTTGTAGTCTTTACTTATTTAGGAAATAAATAAAGATTGCTTAAATCAGATAATTATCAGCTTGTTCAAATTATACCCAAGCAACCATCTGGTTCTCAGGTTGCTCACTTAACTAGTACAATGTTCTGGAGTCTCATTTTAAGTTCCTTATCACCATTTAAAATACATGCAACTTTATATAATGCTCAATCTGAAAGTATTTATATATAAACCCACAGCAAATCTAGTCAACTAAAAAAATTAGCAGACTGACTAAAAATTAATATCTGGTTAAAAGATTAAAAGAGGTGACTAAAGACTAAAAATAAATATGCATGGTTTACTTTAAATAATACACACACAAGAATAAAAATAAAATGATTTCTGCAGGCAATGGTTAGAAAAATATTTACTCTTTTATGTTAAATTTTGTCAGTGAAATGATTGCAAGATTAATTCATGTTAATAGTAAAAATATAAATACACGAAGTTGCATTTATACAGGTACATATCTAGGTGTCTAACAGACAATACTTAACAGAACAGATATTAAGTGCACAATTGATATGATTATTGAGACAAGCCAGCAAGTTAGTTTTGTATCCTGTTATTGATACATGCAAAGAATGTGCCCCAATTTCTCATTAAGGTTGTCCCAAAAATAATCTCCCTGGGAAGGAGAGCATACATTTTCAATAGTGATATGGATGTCAGCAGAATTAGGAAAAGTCAGCGGTAGACACTACTTACTGTAATTTGTGATTGTCGGGGGAGACTTGTTGCAGTTGGTGTAATAGTGATGCTGCTGGTAATTTTGTTGACAGATTTACTTGGTGTTCCATTTGGAGTTCTGCTATCTTGCACAGGAATGCAAGGATTATTGTTTTTTATAGAATTAGAAATAGTTTGTGCATAAGGGTTTCCTAAGTGAATGTGTATTTTGTTATCTTCAGTAGTTATTACATTAGAATTAGAACTGTTAGATCTTTGAAAGTGCACAGATGATTGCCTTTCGGGGGATACTTTGAAGACAGTATGCTTGTCAATCATTTCCAAGGACACTGGTGAAAGTAACTGCTCAGGGGCACTTCTACTTGCCAAAGCCAAAGGAGACATTGTTCTTTCAGATATTACAGAACCACATGATTCAGGTACTTGAGATCTAGCGAAAGTAGTCATAGTAAGAGGTGCCATGGCTTGCTCTTGAGCTGGGTAGACATCAGTTAATTTAGATTTTATAGGAGTTAAAGACTCATTTTGAATTATAGTTATCCTTTGCTTTGCTGTGCCACAATTGGGTATCACAGCTGTACTAGTAAAAGAGTGAGAATTCACTGAAGTTGGGCTTGTTATTTCAAGCATGGCTGTGTTTTGCTCATGATCTGGAGTGACCTTTATATGAAGAGGCTGGCCTGGTGTGTGGCTTAAAACTAAATTTCCAGGCTGAATACAATTCCCATTCTGCTTGGCATAAATTCTTCCATTTTGAATGTGGCTTTCTTTGGACTTCATCCAGGGGATCCAAAGTTTGCTGTTATTTGCTACATTTGCAATTGAAGAATTATTGAAAGATATCATTGATTCATCATCATTATCATCATCTTCATTATCACTCTCTTCATATAAATGTCCATTTATGACAGCCCGTTCCAAAGGAACTAGACTCTTGTAATCAGGTGGTTCATTGTCAACTGGCTCTGTTTGTACTTCCTTGGAGGCAACTTGTAAATCAGAGATTCTCCTTCCATTGAGACTTGGTCGCAGGCTCTTACTGAAACGTCTATACCTCTCCAGTTCTTTGTTAAGAGTTTCCATTTCTCTGCCTAATTCTTTGTTTTTATTTTCTTGTTGAGTAAGTTTCTTTTGCAAGATTCTTTGGTCTTCTCTTAAATGACATATTAAATCTTCTGTTGCCATATATTCATGAATTTTCTCTTTCAATGCGTCTACTTCCCTTGAAAGATGACCTGACTTGGCTGTTTCTTCCTTGAGTTTTCTGAATAATCTCTGCTCATGGTTGCATTCTGTCTTTTCTGCTAACTTGTATCGTGCCAGTTCTCTCTTCACTATCTCAAGTTCCTCTGATAAAAATCTGGCTTTGTCTTGTTCGTTAACATATCTGCGTTCTAAAGATTCAAATTCATCTTCAGTTTTCATGAGATCATCTTCTATAGCCTTCATTTCTTTCAGTTTATGTTTCAGCTTCTCAATTTCTTGAACTAGTTCTTTAATCTTGTTGTTTTCTTGCTGAAAAGTTGGGTTAGGTTTTGTTGTCTCTTTAAGTTTATTTTTAAGAAATTCTTTTTCTATGGTTTCCAAGGACTGAAGCTTTTTTCTTAGCAAATTCATTTTAGAGGAGAGATCGTTTCCCTTCTCTTCCTCTGTTTTCAGTTTGTTTTTCAATTCATCTCTCTCCCTTGTAAGGCTAGTCATTTTTTCTTCAGCATCATTTTTAAATTTTAATGCTTTCTTACTCTCTTCAATCAATTTTTCTGTGACTGACATAACTTTTTTTTGTTCCAACTGCAGCTGTAAATTTGAAGTCTGTACCGTTTCTTCCATTTGTTTTATTTTTTCGTTCATTGTTTTCCTTTCGTCTACAAGCATTACAGTTAATGATTTCAATTTAGACAGATCTTCCTTAAGTATGAACTCTGTTTTTTCTAATTTATTCTCAGTGGTTTCAAGCTCTCCTATGCGAGCTTTTAGGCCATCAAGATCCAGTGACAGCTGCTTTGTTAATGTTTTTTCTTTTTCTAGGTTACATTTTAAAGAGGAACATTCCTGCTTGTTCTTGGTGAAAGCATCCTCCAGTTTCTCAAGCTCCATAATTCTCTTATTGAGTTTATCAACTTCTACTTTAAAATTTTTACTTTGTGTGGCTTCTTTTTCTAGTCTCTTATGAAGCTCTCGGCATTGCTCTTCCAATTTAATGAGTTCTTCATCTTTTCCTTCCATCTCTAGGACTCTTTTCCGGAGCACCTCCACTTCAGACATAAGGGTAGAGTTTCCACATTCCCCTCTGTTGATTTTCTCTCTTAGATCTTGCAGTTCTTCTTCTGCCTTTCTTAAGGACTTGTTAGTTTCTTCAAGTTCATCAACCTGTTGACTAAGAACTGTTAATTTTAAGCGGAGTTGACGATTTTGGCTCTCTTCATTAGTTAATTTGGCCATTGTAGTTTCCTGTTCTTGGGAAGTCTTTCTGATTTGTGTTTGAAGTTCTCCTTCCAACCTGAGAGCTTTCTGCTCCTGTTCTTGGGCTTTTGATTCTGCAATGGAGATTTTTTCATGTGCTTGTTCTGCAGAGGTGGTTAAATCTTGAATTTGCTCAGTTTGTTGACTCAGCTCTTCTGTTAATCGTTGTTGTTCATCCACTAGCATTAAAGTGAATGATTTCAGTTTTGTTAGCTCTTCCTTCAGTTTGTTTATTTTCTTGCATTTTTCCGTTTCTCTTTTTGCTTGATAAACTGCATCTTGTTCAAGGAGCTTTTTTAATCTGAAAGAAAATGAAACCCACTTTCAGTTGTAAAAGTACTTAAAATATTAATAAAGAATTGTGTGTTACACAAGAAAATAAAAATATCCAGCAGAAGGATGGGAAACCATTTTATATGATTACCAAAAAAGCTAAATAGATGTTTTCATGATGTGTTGAGCAATCAATCTCAATTTGAAGGAGACTTTACATTATATCTATATATAAATATTTGTCATATTTTTGTTTTGAAAATTTCAGAAATATACATATTAGTTTTATAGCAGTTAGATAGCTTTTTCTAAAAACAAAAACAAACAAAATATTTACTATGTTCATCTTCCACTAAATAAACTATATTTTGTAATCTGTTCCTTTACCTCCATAATAATTAATTTTCTTGCTATTGTACCTTGAAACTATTATTATACTGTTTTAAAGTGAAGGCATTAAATAGGAGCTCTATTAGTATTAGATGGCATTTGTTGTTGTTGTTAACTGCGAAGTCGTGTCCGACCCATCGTGACTCCATGGACAAAGTTTCTCCAGGCCTTCCTGTCCTCTAACATCCTCTGGAGTCCATTTAAGCTCACACCTACTGCTTCAGTGACTCCATCCAGCCATCTCATTCTCTATTCGTCTCCTTCTTCTTTTGCCCTCAATCTTTCCCAGCATTATCACTTTAATTTATACAATTTATCATTCAGATAGACCTTTGGGATGAAGAATGTATTAATATCATTTGACTATCTTTTGTTAGAGATAACTGGGATCTTCATGAACCTTAATAAAATGGGCCATTGAATCTTACTATATTGTTTTGAAATTTTTGTCTTAATGAACGTGAAAGTACTATTAAACTGCTGCTGAATTTATGAAAATTTAACTGCTTGCTTTGCCCAGTCTTATCTATCTTATATATTTTTGCATTAGTTTTGCATTTACATTATAATCTATTTCCTTGTTGTTATTGGTTCTTCGTTCTTTTCTAATCCAGTGGATTTATACAGTAAAGAACCATTTTGATTCTTAGAAATAAGTGTTATTTAAATATCTGTAAGCTGATACTCTCCCAATTTGTTCAGTTTTCAACCACAAAAGAAGAGGGTTGTTTTTCTTTTACTTTCCCTTGATTCCTACTTGTATGACTTAAACACACACACACACACACACGTATGCATGCACACAGGTTTGTGCATGCACACACAGAATTATTTTTATGAATCACTTGGAACTTGTTATAAATACTTAAATATAGAGAAATGTCTCTACCGCCAAGAAATCAGTGAGTCATATGTAAGCAACAAACAGGTGGTTTTGGCAATAAAAGGCACTCATGCTTATGAACACAATATTTTTTTCCATCAAACTGGTGCAAATTCATAATGTCCATGTGCTTTACATAAAAACAATTGAATTGATAAGTAATCCAAATAAATGTACTCAAGTGGAAGTCTTAACGTATTGTATATTGCTTATGTTTTTTTAAGTAACTAATTCAACATCTGTGGTTTTAATTTTGGTATAAAATCAGGAGTATTCCTGGTAGAATTTTGTCATCCTACTTATTCCAAAAGAAAATTCATTTAGGAATAAAAACAGGGAGGGTCTTAACATGTTGGAAACATTTTCCTTCTTAGTTAAGAAAAAAGATGATGGAATTAAAACCTGGTGGGAATAAGTAGCTACTCTTGTGTCCCTGAAGTACATCTGTTTTAAAAAGAGAGGAACTTATGTAAAAACACTTTGTAAAAGAAGCATAAATTATTCAGTTTAATTCAGTAGCTAGTAGTGTGGAAAAAGAAAGGAAAATATTCTTTCTCTATGAAATATAATGTATAAACATAATACTGTACATTATTATTGACATCTATATATTACTAAAACTCCATTATCTGTAACCGTTAGTTGGATGAAACAATGCATCATAGATCAACAATTTTTAAAGGAAGTTTAAAAATGAGCTGAAATGGCCTAATGTACAGAATGTGTCCAAAATCCAGGATGCATAATTCAAGTGTGTTTGAAGTTTGGCAAATTGTATAAAAATTTGATGATACAAAAATTATTTTCTATGACATACGGTAATACAAATGAAAGATTTTATGACATAATACAAATGTGTATTCCTGTTGTCAGGTCCTGATTCTTGACAGTCCAGTTCTTGTCCAGTTCAGCATGGACTACTTTCAAGGCAGATACATCTCTTAATATTTACCTGAATTTGTAAGAAGTTTTCAACCATGTAAGAAGCTCTGCCATTGTTGAAGGAATCTAGTAAAGAAATATTTCTGAAATGATGACACATCGGGTCACGATTTGTCTAGTAACTTATTAAATTTGCTTTCTGTATTTCGATTCCAAATAATTAAAATACGGTACATAATATTTAAAAAGAATGGATGAGCAAAAAACACAATTAAAAACAATTGTATTTTATCCTTGTCATTAAAGATTTGGTTGTTTTTTATTTTTCCATTTGTCCAATTTAAGATTGATGAGGAGAACTTGTTAAAAATTTCTTCTTTCTTCTAATGCAGTTAAAATGATGACAGCAAGAATAGTTGTGGTACTGACTGTGTTAAAGTTATTGTTAAAGTACAAAAGACATTTAGAAAATTATTGTTTGTTAATATGTCTTCTGAATTTATCATTTTTAATTTCAATATACTGCATTTATTTTCTTTGTATATATAAATACATTATAATATAAATATTGTTTTTTAAAAAAAGTAAAGATTTCCCTTGTTCACTTGTGTCTAACACTAAGGAGCAGTGCTCATCTCCATTTCTTAGCTGAGAGAAGCCAGCATTTTCTGAAGACATTTCCATGGTCATGTGGCCAGCATGTTACCTTTCCACCAAAATGGTACCTATTTATCTGCTTATATTTGCATGCTTTTGAACTGCTACCTGGAGCAAATAATGAGCGCTTACCCTGTAGTGCAGCACCCGGGTTGGAAACCCAGGCTGTCATTATCCAAATTCATATGTAAACTACATTTACAATGACTAAATGGACGTTTCAGAATATTTTTTAAACATAGGTTGGCAACTTAAAGCAGAACCAAGTGGTTATAAGACTAAAAATTATTGAATTTCTCAACAAAGGCTAAATTATTCATAGGTATTTCTGATTATACACATTATAGTGCAGTAGTAGTGATAAATCACCTACCTCTGATTGATATTATTTATATAATATTCAGTTGCTCATGAAATTAAAACTGAATGGTTGTTTATTTGACAGGGACTAAAATGAAACATATAGAATATCTGACACTTGGGATAAGCAAGCATGAGTTAGGAAACTTAAAGGAAGTAGACAATTGAATAAGGAACCTGTGAAGAAAGCCAAAACACACAATAAAAAACAAAAGATTTATAAAATGAGCAGATTCAAAGAAAATTAATGTTTGAAATCAGCAGAGCAGCAGACTCTATCACTAAGAGAAAAATAATGAAATGACGGTAATGTTACTCAAGAGACAAAGGTTATAATTTGTATATGATATACAGTATAATACAATGTGTGTTTATATATACTGTATTTTTTCGGAGTATAAGACGCACCATATTTGGGGGGGAGGAAAATAAGAAAAAAACAATTCTTCTTGAGAGGCTCTCTGTTTTGAAGGCTGCATTTGCAGCCTCCTACAACTCAAAAAGATTAGTTTGCAAAGGAGTTTCTGTTTGCAAAGCCACCCTCCAAAACAGACTTTTTTGAGCTGCTAGGGAGGCTCTCTGTTTAAAGCTCAAAAAGGTCCGTTTGCAAAGGAGTTTTCCTTTGCAAAGCCACCCTCCAAAACAGACTTTTTTGAGCTGCTAGGGAGGCTCGCTGTTTAAAGCTCAAAAAGGTCCGTTTGCAAAGGAGTTTTTCTTTGCAAAGGCAGCCTCTCAGATGGACCTTTTTGGAAGCTGCTTGGGAGGTTCTCTGTCCTAAAGCTCCAGAATCTCCATTTGAGAGGACGCACAAAGGCAGAAGGGTGGGGGCCGGTAGGTGGGCAGGGCTACATTCGGTGTATAAGATGCACCCAAACTTTCACCCTCTTTTAAGGGGAAAAAAGGTTGCTCTTAAAAAAATACGGTATTTTGTACAAACTCCTCTGCCACCATCAGGCCGAAAAAGAATACAGACCTGTATAACAACCAGCAGCTCCAATATTTTTAAACCAAATGCACGATGAAGGGGTGAACCACAATCAGCAACTCCAGTTTAAAAGAAGGTGAGTTACGGTTGAATAAAACAGATCTGTGCAGGTCTTTGATACCCTCACTTCGGAGAGAGATTTTTTTCCAGTCTACACTATTATTCTCCAAACGTACAATTTAAAACACCAGGAGAAATGTTTTCTGGTTAATTTCGGGCCAAAGAAGATGAACAAGGGATCACATCATCATTCCGGAGAGTCCTCGGAGGAAAAAAAAATACCTTGGAATGTGCACAAGGGACACTTTTACAATACAGAAAAGGAGTTAATAATTATGATTTATTTTGGAAAGAGGAAGATTCCCGCTAAGATGTGGCCTGCTGGAGTCCCTCTGGTTTCTAGCACGGTTTGAGAGAAATCCTCCCTAAGCATCAATCATTTCATCAATGGCCACTGAGAGAGGTACTGGTGTTCCAAAGGAAGAACTTTTCGAAAGATATATTCAGACAATCAATCAAGGAGAGAAGCAGCCTAGAACTAAGGAGGGATTTCTTGACAGAACAATTAATGAGTGGAACAACTTGCCTCCAGAAGTTGTGGGTGCTCCATCACTGGAAGCTTTAAAAAAAAAACAGTCTGGAGAGCCATGTGTCCGGAATGGTATAAGAACTGCTGCTTGAACAGGGAACTGGACTAAAAGATCTCCAAGGTCCCTTCCAAATCTGTCATTCTGTTATTCAGACATTACATCCCAGAGTTCTAAAGGAGCTGGCAGATGTCATCTCAGAACCACTGCACTGCATCTTTCAAAAATCCTGGAACACCTGTTGTGGCCCGCTGGTGGCCAGCAGTTTTGGACAGTGAGGAGGTTGGAGAGGAACATGGGCCAGTCCTGGAGTCTGGGGAAGGCTCGGACGATGGCTCTGCATCAGAGGCAGAGAGGGAGCCAAGGCCATCTGGTAGTTCTTTGCTGCCTTTGGAGTCTCCAGAGTCTGACATCAGTGAGGCAGAAGAACAGTGTGAGCCTCTTCCCAGTGTGTGCATGTGCAGAGCTGCCAGGAGACAGGAACAATTAAGAAAACAGAATTGACTTGGGAGTAAGGCTTGGAGATAATTGACCCTTCCCATAAGACATAAAAGAGAAGCGAACGGGATGTGAATTTTTGCAGGAAGCAATTAGTTCATCTGATCAGTAAAAACTGTGGAAAAGTTCCATTTGACTCTGTGCTAAGTTTGGCCTTGCCCTGCATGTGGCAATTAGTTCTCTGGCAACATTCCAAGGGAGATAAGGTGAGTGTTTGTAAACACTCCCCTGCAAGACTGTTTGATAAGCCTTTCGACTGGGAATGACAATAATTCACAGCTGTCTGAATTAAAGAGGTTTGCCAGGACTAAGTTTGTGCTGTACACTGTCTAAAGAAGCCTAGGTCAGAACACTGCCAGAGGACTGGAAAAGAGCTGATGTGGTTCCCATCTTCAAAAAAAGGGGGGGGGAATCAGATCCAGAAAACTACAGACCCATCAGCCTAACATCAATACCCTGGAAAATACTGGAAAAGATCATAAAAAACCAGATCTGCCAAAACCTAGAAACAAGTAAGATAATAACTAGCAGCCAGCATGGGTTTGTTAAAAACAGATCATGCCAAACTAACCTTATTTCATTCTTCAACATAGTGTTTAAATTAGTAGATCAGCGAAATACTGTGGACATAATATACTTAGAC
>JANHFK010010086.1:129947-140127 GCA_036250565.1 Sibynophis collaris | reverse complement strand
CTGCCCCCCACCCTTTGGCCTCCGCCTGTCACTCAAATGGAGCTTTTGGAGGCTAAAATGCAGCCTCCCAAACAGAGAGCCTTTCAAGCAGAATTGTTTTTTTCTTATTTTCCTCCCCCCAAAATAAGGTGTGTCTTATACTCCAAAAAATAAGGTAAGCAAAATTAAATGAATGTTGGGGCTTGTGGTTCTGGGGACTGTCCATCTCTTATTCTGCATGGGGTTGCGCCAATCCAGCAGAATTTATTAGGGGTCCTTATAGACTTACAGCTCCTGTTTCAGAAATGGGAAGAGGATGTTGTGGCAAGAAGGGCCTTTGCACAAGTATGTACTGTATACCGCAAGTAGGATGTTCCTGGTCTGGGACATCCTACTTGCAATCCCTCAGGCGTTGGTATCGCTCATAAGGATTACTGCAATGTGCTGTACTGGAACTGCCTTTAAAAAGTATTGGAAGCTTCAATTGATGCAAAATGACACTGCATAAGCAATTATGTATGCACTTCAATCAGCTCATATTATATCTATGTTCCATGGACTGCATTGACTGCCAGTTTGCTTGCAGGTTCAGTTAAGAATCCTGGTGATAACCTATAAAGCTCTTTATGGCATAAATTCATGGCACTTTCCCAAGATAAAACTTTATCATATTATACATGATTTGTGTTTGAACTAAACATCAGTTGATACTATGTATTATGAAAGAATTGATTGCAATATGGGCAATATTGATCTTCTTCAGTGTGAAGTGCATATATTATAAGAAGCACCAAGGAACAATGTTATTGTTTAGTATTAAGTGATATCCAAACCTATGTAATTGGAAAAACTGTAGGAAATGAAACCAACTGACATAATTTATCATGTTGTTATGTTGTAGCACTGCTCATATTTATTTAAAAATGGAAATGTTACTCATCTCATGGACAACATGACTTAAATCCACACAATTTACGGTAATATTAATATAATTGTAGCATTGCTATTATTTCATGGCTGTCTTTCAAGCTTCTGTAAACATAGCAATCTATAAGTAAGAACTGAGTCGCAGAGTTACAAAGATTTTGTGAATGTTGAATAAGAATAATTGGAAAGAAAATTACTGTAATGTAGATTATAGCATTGTGCTGTACTATATAGAAACAGAATTGCTGCAATAAATAATACTTAAGCTACTAATTTTACTGGGAAAGTTAAGCATATTACAAATCTCTCATGGAAATCAAATACTTAATATCATCTAAAATAATTTATTGATAATCAAAATAATAAAATAAGCTATGTCACATTTCTGCTATCCAATTGTTTTAGACTGTATTTCCTACAATCTCCAACCAAAATATTAGCCATGATTGATTTTAAGGATTGTAGGCCTACATTTCTGTATGGCACAGTAGAGGAAAACCTGATTTGTAATTTTGAAAATGAATCTGTTGGTGAAATTCTAAAAACAACTGATGAAAACCAAATAAACCTCTAGTTGATGTAGTGATTAAAGGGAGTGATTTTGAATAGAATAAATGCAGTTTATCCATTAGTGCTTAAAATTATATTGTAATTATTTCCATTTCCTGTTTTCAAAAGTTTTTAAACCAGATGACTGGAAAAAATGTTTCTCTTTCATTTGCTTTCTCAATAATTTATGCTTTATGTAGCCTGATGATCTTTGTTTCAGAGATTATTGTTTTCTCAATCCAGTAATACTTTGATAAATTAATAAACAGCAAAATGTTGGATATATTTTAAAGTAGTCAGTTAATTTGGGGGCAGCATATTTCATGTTTTACAAATCCAACTAAAATATGGTGGCTACATTTAAAAAAAGCCCCTTAAAAATAATAGTCTTTTAAAATCCCAATTCCTTTGAATTAGTTTATTCTGAAAATCAGTAAAGTGAGTTGTTCTAACTTCCAACAAAAGAGCCTGAAAGTACCAAAAGAAGTGAGGTTATTATTCATCATTAGATTATTAGTTTAAAATCTTAGAAACTTGCTTTACACTTGATTAATTCATCAGATAAAAGTGTCATCATAGCAGTGAATGAGAATTTCACTGTGACAAATAGATATTTAGAATATTTTATTAACAATAGATTATGCAATTTATTAATAAAAAAAGTTTGATATTTTTGAACAGTATACATAATCTTAAAGATGTATACATTGTAAGCATGTCCTTAATAAACTATGCAAACTGCTGTTTTATAAAATATTCTACTGAGTTTCTTTGCTTACATCCAATTATCTTCGTGAGCATAGCATTTGTTATTATTGTAATTTGAAGAGATCTATTTTCATGTATATATAGTTGAGAAATTTTGTATATTGTAAGATAGCTAATGAATATAGCATTGGAAGAATGATCTGAATAAATGGAAATAAAATCTACAAACGTATTCCTATCCTCACTCCAAATAATAAATGTTTTACATGTCTAATTTAATTTGCTTCAGTCTTAATCTTATCATGAATATGTAGTTGCTCATATAGGAAACATAAATTCTGTATTGTGACTGTCCTTAGTACCAGGTAGTTTACATTGATTATTACCTTTCAACAGCATATGTTATACAGAGGAGAAAAAGCAATTTCTAAAATAAAACAACTTTCTTGAAAAACATTTCTAAGTTTAAAATAAAAACCTTTTTTCCCCTAGGAGCATATACAATTAATTTTAAAAATGAATTAAAATGGTTAAAGTAACAATTATCTTACTGTCAATACTGCTGCCTTGATTTATAATTTACATTTTCCAAATTTGAAACTACTAAAGCTGTTCAAAAGAACAATGCGTCTTAATAAATACATGATTCTACATGCCTATAACATATAACATGATGTATTCAAAAAGCTGCTACAACTTTCTTCATACTATTTACAAAGTCACTGAGCCTTCTCCCAGTTTAAAATGCAGTTATGACTCTGTCCAGCACACAGTTGGAAATTATGTGTAATTCCTAGCTCTCCCTTTTTCTTAATTTAATGCTTCAGTTTTGTATTGAAATCTTTTTATGCTTAGAAAGAGAACCGCAAAGTTGTTTAGTATTATAATTGATCTCAGCATTAAGTCCAAAAGTTGTGCTGTGAAAATAATATAAAACGAACCAACTGATTTTTGAAGCAAAATGCCTATTGGCTGCTAAAAGAAACTTCTTCCCACAGTCTCCCTCTTACCTTCAGCAAATGCACTGAAGAGTTCTTGATTTAATTATTGCTCAGTAGTGTTCAGATTGTGTTTCTCTTAGGCATTAGGGATGTGAGCATTCCAGCAGTTACACGAAACAATGAGAGAGAAACTCTCTGCTTGCCCAAAGCCTATGAAGCATTACGTCATGGCAATACCTTATAAGGAACTCTATATTGTGCAGTCTCATTCTGTATTTAGTGTAGTTTAGTGATAACCAGAACTACAAATATATGTATGTGTGCATGCGTGCATGCATATTTATGCCTGTGTGTGTGTTTCTGGCTTCAAATACTTTGGACTGTGAAACATTTCATATGTCAGATTGATTTGTGGCCAAAATGAATGCAATGAAAAGTTTAGAGGAGTTAATTCTCATTATTAATAGTGAAGTGGTCACAGAGCAATATATTAATTTTTTGTTTTGTTTTTTTCCCATAACACAACTGGATTTGTTTAATTTTTCTTTTATTTTCTGAGTTGCCGAGGGGGGGGGGAACACCCAAGCTTAGCTGGCCTCCTCTGAGAAAAGTATGAACATCAAGCCTTTTTTCCTTGTGTTTTATTTCCTGATGATGTAACTAGAAAACAATTCTTCAAGTATGATGGGAAGGCCAGATGAGAAACAGGGGTGTGTTGTGTGTAAAAGTGCATGTACTTTTTCCTTCTAAATCCATTTTTTAACCTCCTCTAATTTAGTATATTTAGAATGGTTAATTAGTTGGTATTAATAAGGTTTTACAGATAATATTCATTTGATCTACAAACAGGAAAAAATGCAGAATAGGCTTCAATTTACAGAAGATTACAGTCTTCATTAGATTTTATACTGAATTTTCTATTGCTTTACAAATAAAGGAAGGGTGTAAGAAAATGATTGCAGAAAATTCATTGAAAGAATTATATGGTTAAATCTTACGCATATTAATGAAAGTTTAAAATAGTATAATTTTTTTAAAAACTGTATGTACTATACTACCCTGTTTCCCCCAAAATAAGACATCCCCTGATAATAAGCTCAATTGGGCTTTTGAGTGCATGGCAATAAGGCCAAGTGCTTATTTCAGGGTTCAAAAAAATATAAGACAGGGTCTTGTTTTGGGGAAAACACAGTATATACTATACTATAATATGGTAAATGGATTGGTCTGAATCATTGAAATTCAGTCTTTTACAAAGCCCAACATTTATTAGAAATGTGTTGTAATAGATTGAACTGAATTTACTTCCCAATAAAATGAATTTAGGATTGCAGTCATGGTTGGTTATCTACATGTGTATTTATGCTTGCATAAACATTGTAAATTGTATGGTAAGTATTAAGGGATTAATGCTTTGTCATACAGACTGAAGCTTGACTTTCAAAAGATGGTTCATATTATAAAAATAATGAGTAATTCACTTTAATCTACATATTATATCTTCTGTATAGTCATTAAAAAATACAATGTTTGATAAGTATACTTAAAAATGCCCTGTTTCATAATATTCTGGAACTGACAGCTTCTTTCAAGCAAGCTTGTCTATGAATCAGATTGTTACTCCCTTGCCTCCACCTTTGACAAATAGATTCAAACAGGATTCAATGTTTTTACTTGTGGTGTTATAGCAATAGAATTCTGCCCCTCTGCCCCCACCCCTATTAATTTTGACTTGTTCTTGGTTTTAGGCATCTGGAAGAAGAGAGAAAATTATATTAATAGTTTTTCCTCATTTATAATGCTCTTCTATTTAATATTTATTGAAGAATTTAATTAAGTTATTGGTTTATTTGGGGATAAAAGTTTGAAAATTTCCTAGTGGAAAAGCAAGATAATTAATATATATATATAATGATACATTAGTATAATATTAGCTTTCTCATTATCTGTCCTTTCCCATTTTCATATTATCTGTCCTTCTCCATTTCCATTATGTTGTGTATATATTAATATAAAGAATGATTAAGGTTGCAAAGAGAGGAAAGGCTACAGAGATACAAATGTGGAAAAGAGAGGAATTATGAAACTTCTAATTTGCAAAGAATTGGCCATGGAAAATGTCCTCTAGATAGGAGGAACTATTTCAGAGAATGTTCACTCTGATAGTAGTGCTTCACATACAAAAAGAATTGGAAAACTCAAATTTGTTTTTCTTGGCTGTCATATACAGGTAAAATGTTTTGCATGATTTCTGATCTGAATACAGATTATAATGCATACTGGAAACACTTTCTTATGTTTACCATTATTGATACACTGAGTACTTTGCATTTCAGTTTAAATGCAATCATCAGAGATTACTGTTTGCAGCTGGCTGACAGAGCAAATATTACATAATGCTTTAAGAAAGGAAATGAAGATCATGTCTCATTAATACTGAGAGAAAGGTTTGAGTAAAAGTTTCTAGAAATAAAAACTTCAGCTGGGTATTCATGTGGTGCATCTGGACTAACTACAAAAGCACAAATTCTATGCTCCTGACATTTGTTTTCACATTAGCAAAAATAAGATAAAATGTTGTACTCATTGTCTTTTGCTATTCAATGTGCATTGTTTATTCAATGTGTATTAATTACTGAATAATTACGTTATTTACTTATTTTTCATTTTTAAAATTGCATTTTCAGTTTTCTGTTTTAAAAGCGGCCATATTCATATTCAGCCTGAAAAGACAAAACCCAGATAAACAGACAAAGGCAAGGTAGGAAAAGGGCAAATGGGATTTCCCTGTGGCACTATAAAAGAAAATAATATTCGGTCTCGTGTAGCTCTTGCTAATAGGAGTTTTTTTTATAGACCCTACTTCTTTAGGAATGTAATCTTCAGGGAACACCATGTTCATACTTTATGAGCTGAAAATATCTATTTATCAGAAAAGATAACAAATTGCTTTCATTTATTTGGAATGAAGATTCTAAGCTTCAAGCACCACGATGCCTAGACACTCAACTTGGAACACATGAATGCCCCTGTTTTGTCCATCTTTTTAATTAGCTAAAAATCTTTAAATTTACAAAGAGTGAATGAGAGATAGATGATGTAAAACAAATACTAGTTACTTCTGTACTTCCCATAATATTTCTGAGCTTCATTTTAACCCCAATAAAAAAGAAGGTAGCTGCAGCCATTATTTCATTTGGAAATTTCTGGACCTACTCAGGAAAAAAAGTCGAAGGAGGAAGGTATGAAATGTAATTAGGGGGGAAAGAAGAGTCACAGATGACATGGATATGACGAGTAGAAAAAAAATGAGGAATATTTTGCCTGAGCTAAAAACACCTATGCTATACCTTATCTGTATCTTTCTGTTCTTTTGGAGCATGTTAGGGCTAAATTTGTGTTATGTATGCTTTGTGTGAGTACACCTTTCATTGAACATTACCAGTTTGACTCTTTTTAGCTGGAAAATGGACATTTGACTCCTGATTGCTTCCAAGATAGCCATTGGTGAATGGATACTTTCTACTTGGAAGTCATTTTTATAGCCTTCATGACAGGTTCTTAAACTTTGAAATGTGTGTCCTGGTCCAAAAACTTTTCTGATCTCTTCTCTAATCAGATATACAGACTTCCAATGAGTTCTTTTAAAGTGGGATATAGACTATATTTTATATCTTATGCTTATTATTCACTACCAAACAGTTGGCTTCTATTATTACTATTATTACTTTAAAAAAAAGAGCCACACAGATATATAACTAGTGGTATGGTCAAAGCCAGGATATCTCAAGGATGATTTTCCTGAATTTATTGTCAAGTGTCTCATAGTGAACAATATCAGAAAAGCCATAATAATATAAACAAAGTTTATGGGTGTTTAAAGTCCAGAAGAAGGCAATAGCATATCTCTATTTTATCATGCCAGAACACTGCTTACTTGTGTCCATGTAAGCTTGACTTGAAGGTAATTTTGCTATTAAAATCCACCCAATTTATTTTTCATACATATTTATGTAAAAAAATGCCATTTGTCATAATTAGAATAATTAGAAAACAAGGAAAAATCCAGAAATCAAAAATAAAATCTTGTAAATTAGATTACTTACTATGATCCAGATTAGGAGAATAACCAAGCATTAAGTTCAGAACTATAAATAATAGCAAAACACAGTATAATTTTATTATTCCATTAGTTATAGTAAAAGATCCAAATAATGTGTTTATTTGTATAGAAATAAGTCAAACAAAATGCCATTAATCTATCTTTGTCAAAACTCTTTGAGGTCCTATCTGGCTGAAAACTGGTTACCACTGGTATTTACCAGTAGAACTTTAGTGAGAATTACCATTGGACTTGGTCTTTAGGACAAGAAATACTAAAGGCAGTTATGACTTTTTCTTCCTATATCAGTCATATTATTTTAGGTAATCAATCTCTTCTTTCATTCCCATACATCCCACATCTATTACATTAATGTTTATAATCACTTGTTTAAATAAATAGTTTATCTATATTTTCATGATTGTTTTTAACCAATGCTTAGAATCTGAATAGTGCTGGAAGGACTAAGATTCATGTGTCTCTTCCCTTATCATTACTTCTCATACACAGACTCACTGGATTATTATGAGTATAACACAAGAAAACAGAGATGGAAAGGCAGGACACAAACTGAAATAATATGCAGAGTTCAGCAAGAGATGACAAATAAAACGTGTTTCTATTTACTAGAATATAGCAAATAATGTGCCATATCATGGCTGTGTCCCATTTTATTTTTTCTTTCAGAAATATTGTATAATAAATGTTTCTTTGTATGCAGGACTTCATTTTATATCTGTTTATGTGAACCTCATCTTTAAAAATGCTACATTTTCCTTTAAATCAGGCTTAAATTACAGCATGCTAATACTGTGAAAAAAATAAAGCTTTACAAAGTACTGGTTTAGGTATTATTATCCTTGTTTTATTTGAGGGTAACATTTTTATGTTATGGTGTCAGTTTTTATGACACTATCATAAAAATTTTCTTTCTGTAAAAATAAATAAATTCTAAAGCAACTTGATTGGAAGCATCCACTTCTATTTCCTGTTTTAGCAATACATTTGATTTTAATATTTTAGATAATATTACCTAATACTACATTGAACTGTGAGGCTTTTTCAGCTCTGTAGCATCAATTTCATCATTGTCAATAGTTCTCAAATATTTTTGGCAGAAGACTTTTGGCTACCTATGTTTCTACAACTGAGATTGCAGTAATAGAGTTCAGAACCATCTGTCAATAATTTGGCTGTTCAACTACTTTGTTTCCATGAATTAAGGGTAGGTAGGTAAATGTAGTTTTATCTGTTAACTAATACAGAAGAGTTAAAAAAAGTGGGATCTTACAAATAAGCTGTAAGAGGAAAGGCACTATTTTAGCTGCTGACTCCATCTAAACAATTCCTGTCTCCATAGAAACTAATCATAGTTTTTAAAATATTGTTGTACTTGTAAATATTATGGCAGGATAGAATACCACAGAATCAGAGAAACTAAAGCTAAAGTCTGATTAGGTCATTGCGACCCTTGCGTGCCAACACAAAGTTGCTCCTTTTTTACTATTTAGTCCAGTTTATTTTGTCTACTCAGTGATTTCAAATAATTTGGGGCTTCAAGGTTTTTATTTTTTTGTGTAACTTACTTGGAGATGAAAGTATTTTGCTCCATGAGGAAATTATGTGCATTAATTAGGAAATAAGGAACACATTAGGAAAGTCATCTGGATTTTTCTTCAGTCTCTAGGTAGGTACAACATATCATTTTAAGTCATATATTTTTAATCAACAATTGTTCAATAAGGGCAGACAGGTTGAGCTAAACCACAGTGTTCTATGGCACGGGGTGATATTTTTAGCTATCTGAATTCCTACCTGACATTTGATAAAATAGACCATAACCTCCTTCTTGATAATCTGGAACAACGTGGCATGCAAGTTCCACTACCAGATGTATTTGCAAGGATGAACAACTATAGCCAATGAATTGTCCTTAATGGGTCTGTGTTCACATGGAGAGAAGTACACAGAGTTCTGTTCTAGGTTCTGTATTCTTCAACATCTTCAAAAATTACGTAGTGGGAATAGAAGGGATACTCATAAAATTTGCAGATGACACAAAGCTGGAATGATTGTTAACACTTCAGAATTTAAAATATCCTGATAAACTTGAACATTGGTTCTTATCCAGTGAAGTGTTCATTGATAAGAAAGGTAAGATTCTGCATTTCGGTAAAAAAAATATCAGATGCACAGATACAAGATAGGTGGTCTTTAATAGAGGTTAAAATAAGGTTAATGAGAGGGATATGGGTGTTTTGAAATGATCACAAGTATGAGCTATGAATATAGCAGCTGCCCAAAGAACTAATACAGTTTTAGGCTGCATAAACAGATAAATAATGCCAAAGTCATGGGATTTGATAGTGTTCATCAAATGGTTAGCACTGGTTAGACTGCATTTGGAGTACTGTGTCCAGTTCTGGTCACTACAGTAGAAAAAGGAAGCTAAGGAACTGGAAATAATACAGAGAAAAAGAACAAAAATGTAGAACTTGGAGCCCAGGCCCTATGAAGAACTTGGTATATTTAGCCTAAAGAAAAGAAGGCTAAAGAAAGATATGATAGCTGTTTTCTAATGCATGAAAGGATGTCATAGAACATAGAATAGGGAATTGCAAGATGGATAGGTTACTACTCACGGGATTTTTCTAGATCAGTTGGAATAAGGTAGATTGAGATGCAAGTCCCCAAATTCTGAGACAACATACGGAAAAAAGTGACAACTGAATGTATGACTCAACTGATTAAATTACACTCATCTTAAATTAAATTAGATTTGACTAAAGAATCTAGTTGTTCACTTGAGTTTACTAGATCTGATAATATAATCTCAAAAGTAGATGAAACAGACTTGACTTCCGGTTCCTGTTGGCGGCGGTCGCACGGGACTCTTTTCCGTCCCGGCGATCGTTTCCCAGCTCTCCGGTGGGCTCTGTAAAGAGCACAGGAGGCCTGGAAAGAGGTCTCCTGC
>JANHFK010010086.1:70951-80962 GCA_036250565.1 Sibynophis collaris | reverse complement strand
CTGTTGTTAAGTTAGTAACATAAGTGAATCTGGCTTCCCTGTTGACTTTGCTTGTCAGAAGGTCGCAAAAAGGGATCGCATAACCCCGGGAAGATGTAAGCGTCATAAATACGAGTCAGATACCAACCGTCTGAATTTAGATCACATGACCATGGAGATGCCGCAATGGTCATAAGTGTGAGAATCGGACATAAGTCACTTTTTTCAGTGCTATTGTATCTTCGGTCACTAAATGAGCGGCTCTAAGTCAAGGACTACCTGTATTAAATTTGCAGCAATAGAAAGATGGAAAGTATCTCAGATAACAGTAAGATGGAACCCTGGGCAAACGCAAGCCAGGTGAATTTCTACAAGGACAAATTCTTTTATGGAAAACTACATGTGTAACGGAGGAGGGAACCCTAACTAATAAAGTTGTACGTGCAAAAGGATCTTGGTATCTCAGGGGATCATGTCCGACTGACCACGAGTCCATAACGTGTGGCAACTATAAAGAAAAAAAAGCAAACGTGATCCTAGGTTGCATCAACAGATATACAATGTCGACAACAGAGTTGGAAGGGACCTTGCAGGCCTTCTAGTCCAACCCCCTGCTCAAGCAGGAGAACCTATACCAGTGATGGCTAACCTTTTTGCCGTCGCATGCCAAAAGCTGGGGGAACACAGGGGTCGCGCATGTGCGTGCCCACACCTATAATTCAATGCCCCCCGAGACCCCCGCGCATGCACATGCGATGGCACAGTGGGCCCAATAGGCCTGTTTTTCGCCCTCCCCAGGCTCCAGAGGTTTCTAGAACTCTGGGAGGGTGAAAATAGCCTCCTCCTCCCCCCCCCCCGAGGCCCTCCAGAGGCTGGACATGGCCTGTTTCCCGACTTCCGGTGGGACTGGAAGGCTCGAAAATCAGCTGGCCAGCTCTTGCATGCGTGCTGGAGCTGAGCTAGGGCAATGCTCGGGTGCTCACAGATATGGCTCTGCGTGCCACATGTGGCACCGGTGCCATAGGTTCGCCATCACGGGTATAGGGTCTCCTGCTTGGGCTGGGGGTTGGACTACAAGGCCCCTTCCAACTCTGTCAATCTAATCTAAAGATTAAAAAAAAGAATTTTTGCTTCCAGGGTATTATATTAATAGAAGCTGATTATGGGGAGTTCAACCATTCATTGGGATAATTTTGGAATCTATAGAAATACCGTATTTTTCTTTCTTCTCATTATTCTCCCTTATGTTGCCTTAAAGTCTCATGTAATATACACTTTGGGTTGTAGCTGCCTTATCTCTCTGAAAATATGTCCCAACTTCACAGCAAATTGGTCTCAGGATAGAAGTTTAAAAAATATACATCATGGACAATTAGCAAGTGTGGCAATTTTTGTTCTTACTTAAAGTATCTACCTTAGCACCCTGGGAAAGCTATGCATTCTATACATTTAGACACAGTTATCTTTATTTATATATTTTTAAAAATTGGTATGCTGCTTCACCCATAGACTATACATGGTTTACAGCTAGTACAACAAAACAACCATAAGTAAATTAAAACCAACAAAAGAACAAACATCAGTTTTCAGTGACAGAAAAATAGCAATTTTATAAAAACTATTTTATTAAACTTATCAAGTAAAAGGTGCATTATTTTCTACCCACTTTTAGGATTGGACAAGCATCTTATAAGTGCAACCTAAATCTAAAAATAATGAATTCACTTTGACGCCTGGCAAAAATTTTGGCTCCGTTGGAAATACTGTTTCTTGGAGCAAATATTCTTCAGGAAGAAATATCACTGGAACTGAAGTGTAAGAAAACTGAAAATACCTCTATCTTAATTCTGTTTAATTCTGTCTTTGGCTGCTGCTTAGAAGAAAAACAAATAGTCACAAAACCCGAATTCTAGTTTTATATCATATGAAGCAAAAAAAATTCTCTACACCTTGCACAATATAAACCTAATTACATTCTTTCTTGTCTTTGTTTTTACTGGTAAATTGAAAACCATTAAATGCTGTAACCTCTTTCATACAGGAAAATCATTTTAATTTTCTTTTTTCTGTACCTTTTCCAACTCTGTATCTTTTTTTTTTAAGATGGGCAAATAAAACAGTACATAGCATTCCAAATGTGACCACATCATCGATTTATAATTATATTTTAATTTTCCAAGTGTCTTAAGAAAGCCAAGAAATTCTACATCCAGTACAAATGTGCTAAGTTCATCTGCAACAGGCTAGTTACATAATTGTTCTAATAATACTGGCTCAGAAAAAGGGCCATAGATAGAATCTAAGATAACCCTCTATGCTGTGTCAAATCTGGGTACAGAGATCTGGCAGTAGGGACTGAATTTACAGTCTTAGTATATATAGAAGGCAGACCAGAGCAACATTATAGTGATAAATGAAATATTACAATATTAGATAGAGATTCCTCTGAGAAATTAGGGCAAGATGATTTGAAGGAGGAGTACGTTTTGGCTCTTCAGCTAGAACTTTACTTGATCAAACATTTCTCCGTTCTCATCATACCTTTCTTTAGAAACAATTCTATTTTTTGGAAAAAAAACTAAGAATGAACATAAAACCAAATGATCCTTGGCTAAATATTGGAGGGGTTTATTTTCACATAACAAAGATTGTGTATGTCACTTTATATGATTATTGTGTTTAGATGTATCCATGAACTGAATCATCATTTTGGTTCACTTTTTTGTTATTGCTAAGCTCTTGGTATTATGAGCAGTTGCTATGGTAGCAACAGTACAGTTTCCCATACATAAAACGCAGCATTACATTTTAGTTAAATCACTACAATTCTAGTCCTTTAAAATCCACAAACTGTTTGAAGCCTCACAATCTTGGACCTTATAATGAAATAATGGATGTGCATAAACAGAATGACTGACAACTGAAAGTGTCTTCTTCTCAAAATCAATGAATTTGTATATTCACTTAAGAATAATTGTTGTAAGTATCTTAGAATATGAAATAGGTAACTAAGCATTAATTTAAAAATAATTTTTGCAATAGCTTCATATAGTAGAATTGTTTTTCATCAATTCATCTAGAATTGTTTTTAAAGCAGATAACAAACAGATGTTATTATCTTTGGATCCACATGTTTGATGCTATTGGTAGAAATCAGTGTTAATACGTGACTTTTAACACTATTACCTAGTTTCAGAAAGAAGAGTAGACATTCTTTAATGTTCCTTTTTATTTATGGCAGTACTCTCTTTGCTAAAAGGATCTCCTTTCTTTTGGAACAGTTTTCAAGGAACAGTAGAGAATGGCTGATAGACAAGGAGGAGGTGTGGTGGCACAGTGGTTAGAATGCAGAATTGCTAACTTTCCCACTGCCAGGTGTTCAATCCTGATCAGGTCAAGGTTAACTAAGCTTTCAATTCTTCCAAGGTGTGAATAAAACGAGGACCCAGATTGATGGGGGCAATTTGCTGACAGTGTAAATTGCTTAGAGCAGTGATGGCTAACCTTTTTACCATTGCGTACCAAAAGCGGGGGTAGCACGGGGTCGCACGCATGCGTGCCCACACTTATAATTCATTGTACCCCACGCATGTGCATGCGCCCCCCTTGTGCTCCACCCACTTTTGGCACATGATGACACGGTGGGCCTGGTAGGTCCATTTTTTACACTCCCCAGGCTCCAGAGGCTTTCTAGGAGCCTGGGGAGGGCAAAAATGGCCTTCCCCACCCCCCACAGGCCCTCTGGAGGCCGGAAACGGCCCATTTGCCAACTTCCAGTGGGACCGGAAGGCCTGAAAACCAGCTGGCCGACACACACATGCGCGCTGCAGCTGAGCTGGGACAAAGCTTGTGTGCCCACTGATATGGCTCTGCGTGCCACCTGTGGCACCCATGCCATAGGTTCGCCATCACGGGCTTAGAGAGTGCTATCAAGCACTATGAAGCAGTATATAAGTCTAGGTGCTATTGCTATTAAAGTCTGAGTTGAATATGGATTCACTACTTAATTTTGGAAGATATATATAGCCCTAGTTCCAACTTTTTTCTTCTGCTAAAATGCTGTGTACAACTGAACTCTTCTTCCCCAATGAAGAACACAATGATATAAATAATCAACCAAAGTATATGTATGTTTTCTGGACCAAGAAGTTAAAAAAGCATTGGAACTGTAGAAAGCATTGTACAACTAGAATAGATCTGCAGGACAAAGATTTTTTGTATATAGGTTTAGATCAATCGGAAGCATATTCAAATATAGCCAGTACATCTGGGCAGGCTTAAGAAAGCTGTGTTAAAAATTTTTTCAAGCCTTGTATTAAAAATAAATGATGTGATGAGCCAAGAAACCCTACTCCTTTCTGTTACTCTATTCCACGTATAATACTGTACATAGCCCAATATACGTACATAGGACTCTTCCACAAGAGAGTTATTTCATACCCAGGTGAATGCATAATCTCAAATGCACTTCATATGTATTTTAATGAAAAATAATTTTTTTAAAAGGGTTATGAAATCCCATTTTTACCAGTATAGTTAATCTTGAAGTATCCTTGGCAAAATGGCAAAATAGGCAAGGACATAATTTATGCAGAAATCAGCACTAGATGGAAGAAATGAAAAGATATGTTTGCCTCTCTAGAGGTAGTCCAGATTAAAAGGCACCAGTGATGAATACTAATACTATGTTTATTGTAAGGTTACAGAAAAAGAATCTTTGAAGTCTGAAAGTACATATTTCTCTCTCCCCCCTCCCCTTTACCGTCCCACAAACTAGGGAGGGTACCTTCTAGAAGTTTCCCACAGCCCCATTGGTTCTGCAGGTTAAGCAGCCTCTTATATGACCATTGCCTAGTTTGCTTCTTTTCCTTCTCTTTCTCCTGTCTTTCAAAGACATTCTCATAAACTATTGCTAGAAAACAGGACAGAAGTTAGATACACCTAGATAAAGGCAAAGTCAATGGTAAAATTTAAAAAAGTCTTCAAAAATAGAATTTTGAAAAGAATCAACGAAGTTGAAATTAGTATTGCTACTCAGATATACAAATAAAGATAAAGATAAATAAAAAGTCAATTTTTATAAGTAGGAAATATTAAAAATAGATTGGTTTGGGAAGCAGTTCAATATTTGCCAGCTGTATTTATGTTTCTGTTATGTCTGGAGGAAGGATATAATTATTTATTATATTTAAAGGAAATAGTGTGGATTGACAAGACTTCCTTTTTAAGATTGTGTGGCAACTATTGAGCCAGCCTTGCAAGTTCTATTTAGAATTACTGACTATGAATTCCATGACTAAGGCACTTCAGAACATACTGGAACATCAAGTATTCCAGCAACAATTTTATTGCTGTTTTTGTTTTTCTTGGGGATTGTCCATTTTCTTTTGTGCCTCAATCTTTGTGTAATGCCAATGAAATAATTGTCTTGTAAAAACAATGCAATTTAGGATGTAGACGAAAAGTATCCATGTTTTAGATGAGGGCACATTCATGGCTTCTAAAATAAGAGATATAGCTATTCAGTTTAATTGATGGATTGGTGTCAAGTAATATACTGATATTGTTTTCTGTATGGAGAATGCAGAGTATTTCATAAGGCCTTTCCAAGAAAAATGATAAAATGAGTGATGTTATGACACATTCGTGATGGGTTTTTTTCCCTGCTAAGATTCCTACCACCTGGAACTTTTCCATTATCTTGTTTTTATTTTTAAAACAAAATGCTAAAGAAAACACAAAGTTTGATGTGGAAAATGTACTATTTGAAAAGCCATGATTTAGAGAGATTCATTCTTGATTATTCACCAAGAGTAATATGGGGTCCCTTGCCTTAAAATATATTATTTCCTGAAAAATACAATTAGTCCTTGGCCTTCGTACGTGTTTACAGGCATAGCACAGTTATTTCTCATTTGTTTTGATTTTCCAAACGATTTTCCAAATAATATCTTTTATTTTATGCAATTGTATCCAACTTTTTTCTTGCCATTGAAAAATTATTACAGTTCTCTATCTTTGTCCTTTATTAATGCTTTTTAAAATATTCTTTAGATACTGTAATAAATTGATATGGAATAAAATTACCTCTATATAAAGTTTCTTGATTGGCATGGTAGCAGATAAGTCATAATTAAAAATTGTAGTATATTTGTGATTCTTTTTATGGCCAAAGTATTAGCTATTATAATAATTTAAAAAATGAATTATTTACTGGGTGATTTGTTGCTTGACAGTGTTGCATGATTACAACACTGATAGCTCTTTGAAAACATTTCAAAATGCTTGAAATCTTACTCAGTGACCAAATTCCACAAGATTTGTACAATCTTAGTCCAAAATATCACATGATCTTGCTGTAGTATAGGACTTTAAAGTCTTTACAAGGTAATCATGTGAGAACTCAGTATTTTTAAACACAATTACAGTTTAGTGAGTTTTGCAAAATGGCCATCCTGTATTGCCCAACCCATGCATTAAGTAAGGAGGGGGTATATAACTCAATGCTCCAGATAAAATACAGAGGACTATGCAAACAATACATTAGCATTTTTCTCAGTTGCAACATTCAAGCATGGGTACAGGCATTTTGGATATGGAACATTACTATATTTCCCATTGAAGTACAGCATTCCATGAACTTCAAACCTGCATGGAACCAAGAGACTATTGAAAAAATGAGTGTATTTCATAGATGGTCATTCCAATACTTCAGTGTTTTGGATATAGCCTTCTCCAAGTCCAAATTAAGCACTGTTGTGTATATTTTTCAGACCTAAGCATTCTCAAGAATTGTGTTGAGGAGCCACATTTTTTCAGTTCCATAACAAGACAAATGTATCTGCAAAGATTGGCAGAGAACACCTCTTAAAACTAGTTTCAGCCAATATTTCAGGTGGTAGATTTTCATGCAAAACCTACTGAAACAAGTTTCTAGTTGAAGAGTGTTGTTAGCATGCTATGAGAAATGTGAAGCATGGCTCTTAAGAATGTCTAATAAAATGATACTAACTCGTTCATATGTACAAAGCTGTATTTTATATGTCAGAATACAGCACCTTAGATGTAAAAAAATGCTACCAGTTCAAAGTCATTACAAGACTGGTTCACAAAAAAAATGATATCAAAAGTATTTTTGGAATGAAATAGATTGTCACAGAATTGATGCCTTCAAGTCCGGATGAATTAAAATATAATTCCAAATATTTAAAAGTTTAATTTATTCAATTTGATTGTTTCACTTGTAGTGAAAGTTGACACAATGGTTAGTTTTTATTTTCAAATAATTAATTTTATGTTTGTTGTTAAGAAGATAATGTAACTGGAGCGTGCAATCTATGTGGTATAAAAACTTGAGATTGGCTATGAATGCATAATTGATTGGCGTATATTCTCTGGTAACATCTTGTGAGAAAAAAATTATGAATCAAATCAAATCAAATTAGGTATACATTAAAGACTATGCTAACTAATTGGTATACTCACGGTGTGATAAGCTTATAGCTTGATATACTTTTAATCGTAACTGTGTCTGGGACAGACGGAAGTACCAACTGTATTGCTTAAACATGCAGAAATATTTGCAATCGGTAATCAGCTATAGTTCCAATGCAAGCATATTTCATTATCTTACACATATAAAATGCTATTTTGATACACGAATGTCTAGACACGTGACGTCATGAAGGGAACTGAAAGTAGCAGATGGTGCGAGAATGTACATGAGTATGTGTCGCATACAATGGTCAGTAGGAGGAGATAAGGAACTGAGTCAGCAAGAAGTACCTACTAAGGACCGTTGGAGAGAAGGTATAAGAAGTGTGGCTTGCAATGGGAAGGTGTCCTTTGCCTGACAGCAGTCCTTGTAGGACTGGCTATCTGACATTGGAACCCATTGCAATGGTTTAATAATGGTTTAATAATGTAAGTTTTATTGTGGAATTGCATTGCTATGTTGGCTGTTCGTGTTCAAAATTGCTCACGAATAAACCTCTGATCTTAAAGCAATAAATTATTTGTATGCCTGGCCTGTTTTTCTCTTGTTTTCTAAGTGTCTCACTTAAGGACGGATTTGTTTTATAATAACAGTATATGTAACTTTAATGTTCGTTGCTGAGTGACTTTGTAAGCTGCGATGACTCACAGCAGTTCATTGTGCTGTAGCTCTAATTGGCGGAAGGGAACAGCATGGCTATAAAGAAGAAGCCAGAGAGCATAGTTCTCTCTCTCTCTGATTACTACTGCTGGCGTTTCTCTCAGATTACTGTTGCTGAGATACTGCTGATATAAATACTGGTTAGTTTGCTAAATTACTGTTAACTAGGAAAAAGATTAACTGATTTACTGTGTATGACTTTTGGACTGTCGATTGGACTGGATATTGGACTGTGTTAACTATTATATATAAAACCTATTTTTATACCGTTTTGCTTTCTCTGTTTGAGTGACTGTGTTCCCTGCTACTCCTTACACACGTTTCTTTGTCTGCGTAAATCCTTGCAACCAAGGATACTCTGCTTTAACCTAACAAAACTGCCATCGAAAAAACTATTGTATGAAAAAGAAGATTTCTTCACTTTTACTCCAGAGGGGAGGGTTACTATCGATGTGTGATAGCTGCTAGGAAATAGATTTGATATAAACAATAAGACAGACATATATGTCTACAGCTACTTACCCTGGTACTCTGATGGAACCTTTTCACCCATGATTCTCTATAGAAGTATGGAATATCCCTGAGCTTAAGCCTAATTAATGATCTGCGCTTGATAATGCAGCTACAGACAGAGTCCTCCAGTGAGAAGAACAATGTTTTAACTAACTTTCAAGCGAGATGACATTAGTTTTGTCTCCTGCACAATGGATGAGATGGATGGGGCTTCTTTTTCTCTCCAGATCGAAAGAAAACATTGCCACACTTGGCCTTGTGAATAAATTGAAAAAAACTTAGATTTCCTCGATTCCATGTGAGTTGAGTGATGGGTGGGGATTTCCATTGAGTTTACAGTGTCACGTAGACCAAATTTATGAACCCTAGAAATGATTTCCTTTATTTCAAAATCACTTTTTGGATCTATTTATCTTTGCCGTTAAAGAGAGACTTTCTTTGGAATGGGTAAGTTCTCTTGGGTGATTTTCTTTATTTCTGGTGCTACATTTAATTTGCAATATTGGAAATTTCTACTGCATTTGCTTGACTTACAAAAGGTTGGAATTTAAAGGGATTAAACCTATTCAAATAGAAAGTATTATTTTTAACAGAAATAACAGAACAACAGAGTTGGAAGGGACCTGGAGATCTTCTAGTCAAACAAATACAGAAAACCTTATACCATTCAAGCAGAAAACCTTATATCATTTCAGGTGAATAGTTATCTAATCTCTTCTTAAGAACCACCAGTGATGGAACATCCACAAGTTCTGAAAGCAAGTGGTACCACTGATTTTTTCCAATTTTGTTTTTGAAGCATTTTTGAAGGAAAGGTTCTATTATGTTTTATTTTACCAGCAGGGTGTGCTATAGACCATAACTGCATATAAAGGTACCAGAGGCTCTGATGATGAACAGATTCCACTGAAATTGTAGAAAGTACAGTTTAATGACTTAGATGCCAAATTGATTTAATCTTTAGAAGCTAAGTTTGAGATTCTGGGGAAAAATGGGTGCTTTGTTACCAAAGAATATGATTCTACTATAAATTATAGACCAATATCTTTATTTAACAATGATTATAAAGTGTTTTTTAAATCAATTTTGGCAGATAGGCTTTACAGGAGTTTATTTATGAAGATCAGTGTAGATTTTCACCTAAAAGATAATTAAAAGATAATGTGAGGACTGTATTGGATGGAATAAAATATTTACAACAATAGAATGGAAAAGAAGCTGCCCTAATCAAATCACAATCAAATGTTTATTGTCAATGCACAACATGTGTACAATGTGATTGAATGAGCCTCCCTTGGTGCAGCCCGGACACAGAATATATATCAATAACTCAATAAATAAAAGAAAAGAAATCCCTAAACTCA
>JANHFK010010086.1:53323-64989 GCA_036250565.1 Sibynophis collaris | reverse complement strand
ATACTCAAGAGTAGAAAGATGAGGCACATATTAAAAATGAGTGAATGTATTATTGCAATAGGTGCAAATCTATTTTTCATATAAGAAAATTATAGCTACCTAGAGTTTCCATAGGTTATCCAGAGCTAAAATCACCACAAAGGAAGATCACTGATCCACTGACATGGGAATCTGGAGATGAGATTACCCATCACAGAATGCATCATTTTTTTCTTTTCCTGTGACTCCTGCCTGGTGTGAAAGGACAGGCATTTAAGTCAGCCAAATCTTTTGATCCTCCCACCCTCTGCTGTATTGCCTTGAACAGCCCTGAACTGGTGGAGTTTCTGAGAGCATCCCTTCGCCTTGATATGCTATCAACTGAGGTCCAATCAAAAACGTAATGTGGGATGCTCATTGCCATCTCTTCATTTTACCCCATAGACCACTCTTTGATCGCTGTGCACCAAAAGTACATAAATATCAGATGTATTGTTTATACATATGTATTTTGGACCCCAGCCTAACACCCATTACTGCATGAAGCCTTTAGGAGCAAAATTATTTTCCCATCTCTGGCTACAAACGTATGAGTGGGGGGGCCATGATAACCTTGTTGAGCACCGAAGAAGCACAATTTCCCACAGGATTCCACTCATATCTTTTTCTACCCACTTGGCACAGCAGCATTAACATTTCTGTTGTAGCAGATTTAAGCCACAAGTGACTGCTACTTCTGAATGGAGGAATTGGGTTTTCTCTTATGCTTAATTACATGCCAAAATAGCAATAGCACTTAGACTTATATACCACTTCACAGTGCTTTGCAGCCTCTCTAAGCGGTTTTACAGAGTCAGCATATTGCCCCCAATAATCCGGGTCCTCATTTACCCACCTCGGAAGGATGGAAGGCTGAGTCAATCTGTTTAGCAAACTGGGAAGATCCTAGTTTGTTGCCCTGAGATGATGGTGCTCCTTCAGAGATGCCAAGCACTATGGTAGGTACCATTCTCATGCTGAAGAGCTTTTTAGCGATCTCCACAAGGAACTCTTATTTAAATGATCTGTGCTGTACGAACCATTTCTTGGCTCACAATCAAAACCAAACTGACCAACTCCTGGAAAGTATTTGTCTCATGCTGATTAAAAAAACATTCTACTTCCCAAAAAAATATTTAATGGTTTTTCAGGAGAAAAAAAAAAGCAAAACAACCCCACACTGTTGCTAACATTCAACGTTTAGGAAAGCATGATGTTACCTCTATACAATTTAACACCCTACTGAACTGAGTGTCGCCCAGCTTTGCCCTGTGATCTATCAGATTTCAAATCTCTTCCTTTTGCACTTCTGTGCAGCAAAACCAGACATTGCCTCCAGTCCCAAAGGGTTGTGACAGTGGGTGGGCTGTTGACGATGCCAGATCTACAATTCTAAATACAATTTCTTGAATTTCTGATAAAACAGTAATCGTAACCCATCGTCCTCTTTAGGGAGGACAGTCCTTCTTTTGTAAATTCTGTCCTCTCTTGAAAAGTGTCCTCCTACATGTCCTCCTTTTCAATATTTGAAGACTAATCTGTAAATCTCCGTATTCAATCAATGCCGATCCGATCCGTTGTGTGTGATGTGACGTATTTGTATTTGACATGACAATTTGTCAAGACTTGGTAGAGTGAGGTGAGATGTGATTATGAGATGCATGTGCTCCGCACAGAATTGTTTTGAGAGAGTGCTCCGCGCGCAAGAATGTGCCATGCACAAGTGGCTTTGTTTACACTGAATAAAATATGTCTTTTATTTACGATACTTTTTTTCTTAAATTTATTTGTGTCCTCCTTCTCATTGTAAAAAAGTTGGTCACTTTATATTATACTCTCTGGAGGAATCCATGTTATAACTCTTCCCAAACCAAAATACTATGTCTGAGAAAGTGTGGCAATATTGGTAGGAAAAACAATCTATTTTTGTTGGGAAGCAGGACACCTTTACTTGCATACAAGTTTAAGGCACTCAATTTCATGAGTTTGATATCTAGGTAATACAGAAAGACAGATCAGTTTTGGAAGCAATTTTAAAAATAATTGAAACCTGTCAGAATGTCATTAGAGCTTTTCTCTCCAGCATGGTGGTTAGTTTTACATATTACATAAAGCCATAGTTTTATCTGTGTCTGTTGAATAAACCACACTGGCAACCCATAAACCATAATTTGAAAACCATAGTGGTTGGGTTCACATGTCTCATTAAGCCCAAATCAAAGAAATTGTATGTTTGGATGTGTCGATATTTCAGCACTAGATATAGGTTCTCGTGGATCAAATCTGAGGGAATAAAAATAGTGTTATAAACTGCAGTGAGAACTCTCTAGATGTTGTTCAATAACATCTCCAACATCATTTGTCACATTGGCTGAAGCAATTCAGCTTTGGACGCATCTCCAATAGCGTTGGAGGCTAATATAATCTCCATTGCTGCTTCATTACAAAGGCGGATATTAATGTTTATTAGCTGAGAATTGAGAAGATAGTGCTGATGCCTCCAGATGTGTTGTCCATTTCCAGAATTTCTTTGGCCATGCTGACTGGGAATCTTGAGTTGTGTGCAGTTCCAAAGCATCTTGAATTCAAAAAGCTTGGAAAAGTTTGTTAAGAATAAACCAAATGGCTCCATTTTTCTGCCAATGAATGTGATGGTTTGTGAACAAGAAGTAAGAGTTTCTAGTATATAGCAAATATGTATTGACAAATTCAATACATGAATCTTCAAGTTTATATACCCAAGCTGGTGACTTGTGATGATGCTAACTAATCAGGACTATTGTGTCCATTGACACTGTTTGAATTACTAGCAGTTGACTTCTGAAAAAAAAAGTAATTGGGGTAAGACAATGACCAACTTTTTCCATTTCTGGCAGTGTGCTGAAGCAGATTATTACTTGCTACTAAGCAATGCATTTTGACCGTTTCTAAATTGGATACTTTCCTGATAGGTTATATTTGAAGTAAACTTATGGATGTTGTCGGCCAATGAGGCTTAGTTAACGCATAATATAAATTACATCTCTCCTGATTTTGAACAAAATATAGAACTTCCCAAGATGCAGATTGCTTTTTCAAAGAGCACAAAGGACCTGAAGTGTAACCAATTGGCTCCTAATCTTGCATTATTAAATCTACTTTCTTTGGAGAGTCCCTCTTTTAATTCTAAGTAACATGGGGACTCAAAACAAGGAAAATTAATAATAGAGCATTTTAATCTCTCAGAACTTCCATATCTCAAATACCTTTATTTTAAACAACTTTTACTAGCATAATTGAGCAAAATTGCTGTCATCAAGTTTCTCTTCTGTGAAACTATTTCAGGTCTCTATAAATATAATAATTTTTAATACATTAAAGGTTTTGATTGATAAAGTTATTGTAAGATATGATCAGTTTCATATCTTTTCCAGTTTGCATACCTTTCAGTTCCTTTTCCTTCCCCTTCATCTCATCAATTTAGCCATTTATGCATATGGTGAGGCTGTAGTTCATGAAACTTTATGTCTTTTAATAAAATGATGAGTTAGTCAAAAAAGCTGTTAGCAGACTCCTTGTGACCTTAAAAAGAAAATTGAACTCCACATCCAGGACTCCTGGAGAATATAAAGGTGTATATAGAAGGTGTTGTATTCATGTATTGAACTAAACTAGGGATTGAGCCATGGGCAGCATGGGATATTGTATGATCTAGTTGTTCTATAGTACCTAGAGTTTCCCAAATCTTATCACTAAACTTTGAGATCAGTTTTTCAATTTTTGGATTTAGGTTTGCCTTCGTAAAATAAACAAAGTCTCCAAATTAGTGTATTCAAATATTTGTCCTTGGTTCTCTGCCATGTTTCCTGTAGAATTTGGAGGCCAAATTAATAAATAGGGGACAAAAGAAAAGTCTATTCTTGCAATAAAACTTCATTTTCTCAACTCATGCTTGTTAAATATAACACAATGGCTAGTGTCATACAATTCATTAAGGACAATCCAGTAGCTTTTATATCACAGTTGCTGGAATCAAGTAACATGAAATCAATGTGGAACCATATTATGGCTTACTACACTATGCAAATCTGTCAGTTTAATTTTCAGTGTATGGGTGAATAGGAAGACGGAAACATGCACACAAGAGTCATGTTCAACAACGGATAGAAGAAAAAGGATTTTGTTGTCATTTTGCTGGGGAAAACGACTAATGAAAGCTGAATTTATTCTGTTAGCAACAGTGCTTCTGAATTAGCATCTCAATGGTTTAAAGCCTTTTACTGTAAGGTCAGGAATGTACCAACTATGGATCCAGCATCCTCATTTTTACCATATCAATTAGTATTTAGAATCATTAGTAAGCAGATAATTTTACAACAGGTTTCTTCTTGTTGTTGTTGTATACCATATCCATCATCAGTTGGCGATCATATTGGCGAACCTATTTTTATCAACAGCCACACGAAAAAGTGCTGCTGAGTTTTGTCCAAACTAGCCCCTTAGATTTTGAAGCCATGATGTTCTTCTTCTGCCTGGACTTTGTTTGCCTTCAATCTTTCCTTGGAAGATTAAGTGAAGTATGGCATATTTTTCCGGGTGTCTCCTCACATGTCCAAAATATTCTAACTTTTGCTTTTAATGGTTTTGATGATTTCCCTTGGCTTTCCCAGGCGGCTTATCACCTCCTTATTTCTGATTTTGTCTATAAATCTATATTTCAAATGCTTCTAATCTCTTCAAGTGGCTTTCTGTCAGAGACCAACTCTCTACTCCATAGAGCAGGATAGAAAACATGTGACATCTGACAAGCCTGATTTTCAGTCTTAGGCTTATGTTGTGACTGCAGAATAACTTTTTCATTTTGAAGAATGCGGTTCAAGCTTTCTCTATCCTTGTCATTTTGTAAATGTAACTTATTTTTGTCAGACAAACATCACCTCAGTGAAATATTGTACCACATTATGCCTTCCCTCCTTTTCAAAAACTAGAAAACCTTTACATGGAAACATAACAGGAAAAGGTGGTTGTCTGTCATTGACTAGGAATCCAAAATATGTTGACACAGTAATTAATGTTCTCAATCTCTACATCACAGTTCCTTAAAACATTTTAGACAGACACAAGGAAAATAGTTTCTTTAGTTCTGTTATGTTATAAGGCTTATGAGATTAGAACTAGATCTTTGAGGATACTGATACCAAAATGCTTTCTCTGTCATTTTACTCTATGACTACTGATGTGGAAATACCTTTTGAACAAAAGTTGATATTTATCTTACACAGAATTTCTTTCATCAAAGAACAGGGTTTTTTTCCTAGCTTCTTAAAGCTGAGTACTTTTTTATTTTCCAATAAGAAATACTAAGTGGATGGGCCAAGAGAAAGAGTAGTGTATGGTTGCACTGTGGCATTTTCCCATACTTTATTACCATACAGGAATATTGGATACTTCAGAGGCTGAGCCAGCTGCAGACCTTGTCTGCAAGTCATGTTTAATGTTTAGAAACAAATCAGGAATAACAGTTAAATTCGAAGAGGGACATAAAATTCAAGAGTAGCCAAAAGCATACAATCATTTTAAAACTCAGTTAAGTGCATCAAATTCATGATGACAATCATGATGAAGATGAATCATTTTTATTTATTTATATACTGCAGAAACATCTAATTCTTACAAAGCAGGTTGTAATGTAAAGGAACAGAAGCAAGCTGATTAATATTTCCTGCTTTATTGGCAATGTTGATTCCTTTAAAATATGAATTTTAGCAGGTGTGAAAAAGCTTAGATCTTTTCAAAATATGATACCAATAAAGAACAATATTTGTAGCTCAAGGTTGAAATGAGGGATCCTTGGTGTTCTCTGAGCTTGGTTGTTTTCTTGCAGATGTTTCATTGCCCGAATTAAATAAAATCATCAGTGTAGTGGCTAGTACTGATAATGTTATCAAGATTGGGTAATGAAATGTCTGCAAGAAAACAGCCAAGATCATAGAGCACGAAGGTATGGGAAGGTAACAGCATTCTGTGCATCTCAGTATATAGTCATCCAGCCACATCACCATGGAAAATGTGTTTGTAATGTACAATGCTGGCTATCTTAGCGAAGAAATTGAGATGAACATTACCCCCTAGAGGTGGACATGGGGAAAACCTTTATCTAAAAATAAGGTAAAGAATTGAAAAACTATTTTCTTCCTGTCATGACAAGTAGCATTTATCCTCTGCCTTCTATTGTAATAAACAGCATTTTGTAATATCTCTTGTGTCTTCTGATCTAATTTTCTTGGTTTGTGAAATATTAAATATGGCAACAGCATGTATGCATGTTAGAAAAGTAGCTTTGTTTCTTTTTTGCGGCTTTGCTTAGGATTTTATGGTATTTTATTACCCTAACTAGGTAACATCATCAGTGCTAGCATTAGCATTGATGATGTTACCTAGTTAGAGTAATGAAATGTCTGCAAGGAAACAAGCAAGCTCAGAGAGCATAAAGGATCCCTCATTTTAACCCTGAGCTACAAATACCCTCCTTTATTGGTTTTATGGCAGTTAAAATTTAGAACGATCTAGCTAGGTAAGTTAATTTTAGCTTTCAATCTATTATCTAGAACAATTTCACTTCCATTTTTACCAACTTGATTTAAGTCAAATGTAATTATTTCTAGGTCACAGAAATAAATACAAATGTTTGAAAATTAAGACTAACAATGCTGCTTTATTTTTAATGTATTTTCTTTTCATTTTCGTTATCCTTTTTTAAACCAGAGAACACAATTGCATTATGCATGGCATAGGCCTTTGGACTTAACAATATTTTAAGTTTTTTATCAGTAATACATGATTAGAGGAAAGTAAATATTAAAATACTACTATTTAGTGAAGCTTTATTTTACTAAAATCATGTAGATTTACAATATATGTAAAATCATAGAATGTAATAGGTTAAGTACAGCACTTGTTTGCTTCCTGAGTGAAATCATTTTCTTAATGTATTTAAGAATAAACAGGCAGGATATATGTCATGACATAAACAATAAAGCTTTGCCTAGCAAGAAAACTGGGGATACAGTAGATCTGTTTAGGCATTAATCTTTTGTTCCTGGTATTTAAGTGTTGTTTACAGTGAATTTCCAGGGTATCAGGAAGGAGACTTTCCTGCCCTACCTGGATGAAAACTGGGAATTTCTGTACACAAAACATAAGTTGTAGCACTGAGCTATAATTGCTGCCTTTGCTTTTGGCTTTCTCATTGCATTTGACATGGTATATTTGCATAGCTGGGATGTCTATGCTGGTTCCTGGGAATTTTTTTTTTCTTGTTAAATGCAGATTTCCACTTTATTAATATGAACTTTTAATGTCGTTCAAGAGTTTTTTGCTCAGCCACAGAAACTTGCAAGTTTTGTGTAAATGAAGTGTTATATGTGTGTGCATGTATTGATTATATTATATGAAAACTGTATTCCATACATTTGTGATTTATAAACTAATAATGCATTATTGTTTCCAGATCACAATGATCTATGATAACGTTCTTATCTTCATATATAGTAACAGCTGTATAGTTTGGCAAATAAATAGTTGCTTCAGTTTGACTTGTTGGTGACACATAACTTCTGTCACCAAAAATCTGGCGTTAACAACTATAATTTTCTTCTACTATGAGCATTTTGTGAAAGTGAAAAGACCAAATCACATTAATGAGCATACTGTATGCACACTACACTGTTTTATGTAGAAACTGAGAATTCTATACAAGGCATGAACCCCCAAAATGGAAGGTAATATTTCTTTAAAAGCCTCAGTTTCCATCCTCTAACATCCTGTTTACCTACAGCTGTCTATATCCCTTTTGTCTAGGTCAGATACCTATATCATTGTTTCTTTACTTGCATATTTATGTTCGCTTTCTCTTTCAAGCATATATTAGCCAAACTTTTTGCTAGTAATCCTTTGGGTTTTTTTACTAGCTGGGACTAGAATGACATGACTGCAGATAGTGCTTATAACATTCCTTTTGACTTAAGGAGAATGATTATCCCACTGAGCAGAGGGTTTTGTGTTTCTAAAGGAAAATAGGAACTTTTCCAAGAAATGAGTCATGTTGTTTTACTATTTTCCCCACCACCAGGTAAATACAGGCAGACATGATACATTTTCATCCCAGTGTGTAGCATTTCTGCTGTTCTACTTATTATTCAAATCTCAAGGAAGCTTTCTAACTTCTTTAGAAGAGTTAAAACCTGCTGCATCCCCAAGACACACATAGTATGTTCTTTATTCATGACACATTTCCTGGAAAGGAAGTAAATAGTTGTTCAAAACAACTATATTTTGTTGGTGATAGTATTTAATTTTAGAGTGGGATCCTGGTATTATTTTTTGGGAAACAGACTGTCTTCTTAGTAAATTACTTCGTGTGCCTCTTGAGGTCATTAGCTGGGGAGAAATATTTTACAATATATTTGGAGCAGCCTCTAGGTCATTTTCATTCATACATTTTTTGTGTTTAAAACTTGGTAGCTTTTCAGTAAAGCATTTTATATCTTCTCTAGTCATTCTCATAGGTTCCAAGCCTCATATTACTAGAGACAAAGCAGATGAGGTATAAACAGTGGGATTCACAGAGACTGTTCAATTCAAGCTGATCTTTCATTTCAGTGAATAATTTTTATCCAAATAAAACGGCAAACTAAGTTTTTCTTTAATATGCCTTTTGTTGTTCTCTGAAAAAGCATCATATGTTGTAGAACATCAGATCCAGAGTCTTAGCTTTAGAAAATCCATAGTAGTATCTCTTATGTCTTAGCACTTAGCTTCGTATACTCTCTGTTCCATAGATATGCATTGATCATTACTTACTTGATCATTTTTTTCCTCTGCCATTCTTTTTTAGTTCGATAACCTGATTTTTTTTATCTCTTATATCCTACAAAGTTAAATAGTTCGTAATGTACTATTTCCTTTTCCAGAGAATTTACTCTCCATTATACATACCTGTAGGATATAATTGTTTCTTCTAAGATCTATATAGTTCTTGACTTATTGTGATAATCAATCTTCTATTTTGTGCACTGTCTCCCTTATGTGCATTGTAAGGTACAATGAGACATTGGTCAAAGATACTCATCTTAATCATCATTACAACATTTTGTCATACACATAACACACCCATGCATTCTCTAGTTGTAATAAGTGTATAAAATAATCTATCATTCTCTTTCATATTTCGGAAAGCATAGTTTGAGAAAAAAAATAATCAGGTCAGATATAAGGAAGGAGTTCATGGCAAAAGCAAGATTCAAATTCATTTTAGTGTTCTGATCAATAAATTTACTTTAAATTAACAATTGCCTTTGTTGAATATTATTCCAAACTTAGTCTCATTTTTAAGGTTTCTTAACTGGACCAGGAACTCAACCAAAAAACTGGGGGGTGGGGGCCCTGAAAGATCAGCCAGGGTACTAGTGCCAACAACTTTCTAAATCATAACAGATCTTAATCTTGAATATTTTGTAGGACATAAGCAATACTTCATTCTTGGGATCAAAAATGTGCTCTTCATTTTGTGGAACAAATTTTGTAGACTATTGTCAATGAAGTACTTTGCAAAACACACTTTATACAGTCCTGAGTAAATCCCACAAGGCTTTAAATAATTTTAATGTAATGTTCTTGTGGCTACACATGAGAATAATTAGTAGGCTGGGCCTCATTTTATTAACTGCACTACTGGCACAGGTTATCTTAGATTAGAAATGACATGAGTTTTTTTCTTCATTTACAAAAATATGTTTGGAAATAATTTTGTACTGGACTATGTTGATTAATTCTGTGTGTACTAATTCCTTTAAAAAAATAAATTCACCCAGTCTTTCCTTGCCAGTATTATACAAATGTCAATGTATTGCACTTCTTCCATATAACCGTGTTTAATTTTTTATATATTATTTTACTCTTTTTTATTTATTATCCTATTTTGGACCTAGCTCTCTGGAGAAGATCCTACAGTGGCAATGAGTGCACCATTGGGAGACCTGAAGAACCAAGTTAGGGACAAATTATAATGGAGAAAACACGTGTGTGTTCATGTTGCTGTAGATGATGGCACAAGTTGATCAATCATTAGATCAATCAATTTTAATAGTAATTTTATTAAGAATTATGATTATACCAGTCAATCAATCAATCAAGTTATCTTTTTTTGCTCATTAAGTAGAGATGCGGTACAAAGTGAGGCTTAATACAAACAACAGTCATGAAACATGGGATGAAATTATTTAAAAGATCATCTCATCTCATTGAACAGGCTATTGAACTAGAATTGCTTTTCTGTTTGCAAGTGGCTCAAGCCTTTTGACAAATAGCTCCTATGTGTTATTTCTGATTTTTCTGTTTAGCTATATTCAGATTACTTACTACAGATTAGTTTTGCATAATGTTTTCTTTAAGTTTATGGCCAATAAACAATAAACATAAAAGTCAAATCTGAAACACTTAATTTTTACTTGGCCATTATCTTCAGTGAGAATATATATATTCCTAAAATATGGAATGTGTTATCTCATGAAGAGATTTGAATTTAACTAGAAAGACAGACAGTTTTCCGATTTTAAGAAATTGTTTCAAGATATTAGTTTGTTTTCTTTATGGTGTAGATTAAATAATAAATTTAACAACAGAATTAAATTCTTATAAGTAGCAATGCTCATCATATGGAATCTCTGTTCATAATGTTTTTGTTACATTTAGCTATATATTACTATAATATATTTTATTTCTTCCAATCCTTTACTGTTTAATTATTACTGAAAATATATAGTTTTTATTTTTTTTATTGCACCGTTTTAAAATATATACATAGGAGGAAGTTCCATTAATTTTTTCACCATAATCCAGAGACTGAAAGAAAAAAAATGCTCTGGAATCACTAGTATGAATGGAGAATATGGAAACTTCAGTTTTATGCAGTAGCTTCTATATTAGATGTTTAACCTATTACACTCAGTATTTTCTTTATTAATTTAAAGAGAATCTTAAGGTTACAGAAATTGATCTGACCTCCAGCAAAGGTCAGGATGTTCAAGGAATCCAATTTCTTTTCTTTCACAAAGAGCAGATGTTTTATTTAAAAAAATGGAAACGTTTGCTTTGTACTCTTCACTTTTATGTCTGAACTTGATAAAGATACTCAAATATACTTTGTGTTTAACCATAACTTTTAAAATGTGCAGGAAATACAGTAAGAATGAAGAAAGATAGTGAAAATTAAATTAGTACAACAAATCTCCAGATGTTTACTAATAGCTTCCAAAACTTACAGTTAATTTCCACTTGTGACAAGAATTTTTAGAATAGAGCCTCAAGCCTCTCATTGCAAAATAACAGAAACCATCTTTTAATATAATGCATTTTCATTTTCATATTCTGTTCAATGCTTCTGCTGCTGCTGTTGTTTAATTGAATACCTATATTAATTAGAATTATGCTTTAAATATACTAACTCCATGTTTTGTTTGTGCTTCTTGGAATACATAATCATTTCAACATCTACATGCAATGGGTCAGTGATGGTTAACCCTTTTTGTGTGCCAAAGTGTGCATGCGTGATAGCGCATGTGTGCTGTCACCCCTAATGCAATGCATGCCCTGCGCATGCACACATGATC
>JANHFK010010086.1:35619-46023 GCA_036250565.1 Sibynophis collaris | reverse complement strand
CCCTGGCCTCTTAGCGCCCCCCTGCCACCGGTTTTCCTCTTAGCAGCCCCCTAAGGCATCCCACCGGCGAACCACTGCTTTAAAGTATTATTAGGTCTGACATTACAGCAAAATGAAGAAAATATATTTAAAATAGTGTTGATTTCTCTTTTTTTAAATGATTCTAGCCCCTACAGGAAGTCCTCTAGCGACTATCTCATTTAGCAAACATTTGTGGTTACAACAGTGATGGAAAAGTAACTTTTCTACCTTTCCTAACATTTATGACCTTTGAAGGTCTATAAAACAAAGGAAAAGTGGAATAAGATAATAAGCATGGTCACCGTTTTACTTAGGAAATACTTCACTAAACAATGGAATTGCCAGTCCAGATTGTGATTAAACAAGGACTAAACAAGGACTACCTGCATTACTTCTTCCAGGATGCTCCATCACTTCTACCCAATCTCCATCAAACATTCAGACACTCATTTTTCTATGTCAAGGTATCATACCTACTGTAGGCTGGGGTGAGAGCATGAAGATCACTCAGTGATTTTTCATGGTGCAGATGGATTTTAACCTGTATTGTCTTCTCTTGATTATTATTCCTGTAGGAATCACTATCACTGAACTCAATAATTCAGAAATATGCATTTTCCTGAGAAATAACTCCTACCATTTAGGAAACCCTCTGTTGAATGTGTTTGCTTTGCCTTCAATGGCTGGACTTTTCAAGGAGGCAGATAATGTAAGATACACTAGCTACATATAAATTATGTCACAGAAAATATAGAAGAATAATTTTCTTGCTCACAATAATAGAAGTCGGTATAATAATGAAATCAGCGTGGGATGATTAAGAACAATTCAAAAGAAGTAAGTCATTATATAATGCATTATTAAATGATGAATTCACTGTCACCAGGTGTGGTCACAATGCCATCAGTACTGTATTTTGGCATGTCTTCAACAAGACATAAGACATTGAATCTCTTCCAGCTTCCTGCTAACAGAATCTATTGAGAAATCTAATAAGCAACACATTTACTTTTAAATATACAAATTTAACTTTTCCAAATGAATAATATTATCCTGGATTTTGTTTACAATCTTCCCATCATATAACTACAGTTTCCTTTGCTCTTGACTAGGAGTTGAAATAAGCTGTTATAAGATAAGAATCATCATAATTAAAAGGATTGTTTATAAATCATTAGTTGAGTTGGAGAAAAGAAAAGAAGTTTGAGATAAAAGAGCAGATGTCACATATTTGATAGTTTTTGATATTTCTTGAAATATTAGTAACTGCTTTATATTAACATATATCAGGAAAAATGCAATACATAAAAATTAAAAACAATAGAAAAATAAAATCATATAAATAAAATAAGACTAAATTATGATCACTAAATTCAATAACACAAAAAGGAAATTAAAATTGAGATGTTTGATAATTTGTTTAATAACAACACCTGTCTGGGCTAATATTGACTTTCCAAAAGAAATACTCCCAATACTATAGTATTTAAGTTAATTATATAACAAGATAATGAAGGGCTTGATTCCCCCCCCCCCGAGATTATTTAAATGCACGCACCAGAAGAGAGTGTCCATACATTTGTCTGTCATTAAAACAATTAAATATTGTCTCCCTATGTAGATACTTTCTTTTTACTTTCTTTTATTTTCTTTCTTTCTCAGAAATTGTACTCCAAATTTTCCTATTAATAATTTGTTCCTGGCTAAAAAAGTTAAGAAGATAAAAGTTTTTAAAATGGAGATTGAGTCCTTCAAAACTTCATACATGTTTTGTATGTAATATTAGGGTTTTCTATTTTTATTAATAAGAGAATGCAAATTAAACATTCTTAATTAATTAAAATTTATATCTGAATTAGAATTATATAGTTTCCATTAAGAAAGTTCACACTGAATGTAAATCTAGAATAGTTCTATAGATTAATTTTTTGTGGTATCGTATAGGAATATAAAAGCTTACCATTTTTAAGAAGACAGCCTTCTGGGTAATTTCCTTTTCTGCATATTTAAATCCTGGTGAGCCAAAAGGGAGTCTTTTGTCTTTATAGATGTAAACTTTAATGTTTATTTTCCTTTATGAGCACCCTAGAACACCTATTTCAAACGCTCCAGAGCAGCTTGTTACGAAATGCTTCATTCCCCATTTGTATTTTGAGCCATAGATGCAGTAGTGTTAAATTCAAGGATCTAAGATAGCACTTTAAGGAAGAGATACATAAATCCTGGAACTAATTTAAATGAAACTCTAAATATAAACCAACCCCTTCCCCTGCTTTGCTCTCCAAGTACTTGAGAGAGGCAACTTTGCTGGAAAGCTGACCTCTTCTCCTGTCATTCTTTGCAGCAGGAATAGAACAAAATGCAAGCCGTAAACGTTTGCTTGCTGCAAGTAAATATAGGTATGAGCACCATCCATGTTACAATTGCATCCTGTGTCATTTTTATCTCCATGTGTCGTTTCCAGCATAGAGATGCTTGAAGGATTATTGTCTTTAGCCTTTCCTCCTGTTTTGGTTCTGTAGCTTTATTAAGCCTGGATAGAAGAAAAAGCTTTCCACTGGAGTATGCCAGCCATTTTACCTAGTAACAATAAACACATTTGTACTTCAGTTTATAAGATATTTGCTGCACTTATCTGTTGACAATATATGCCCGATCTGTTAAAAATGACTCATTGAGAAACTATGACTGATAGTCATATTCATGACTATCAGTCATATTCATATTGATATTAAAAGATATGAAAGGAGAACATCAACTTTTAGAAAGGTCATTTGAACAATTTGATTTGACTTAATAGGACATGATGAATTGATAGGATGTGTTTTGGAACTATACTATTAGTCCCCAGAATTCAATTTCAGGTATAGGATGCATTTTGGAAATATAAATCCACAGAAGCACAACACCAATCATATCGATCAAAAATTCTGGAACTATAGTTTAATATGTCAGGAACGAATTGGGGGAAATTACAAAGTGGGTTTAGGAAAGTTTAAATTTTCAGTTTCTCAACATTTCTTTAACTGATCAAGCAGAGAGTAATACATTTTTTAAAAAAGTGTATTAATGGTAGCAAATTTCTTGCTATTTAAAATAGAAAATGATGCAGCATAAGTAACAATGGTGGTCCAATAGGAAAAAAAGTTGAGTATAACTGTAAATATACAAAAAAAGACACAAAATAATGAACAAACGTTCTACTTTTTCCATACTTTTCTGTAGGCTGCTGATTAAGTAGAACTAGACTGGAAAGGGGGAAAATTGCTGACATGGGGAGCCCAAAAGTCTGCAGCGCATGTGAGATTTAAGATGGAATTTGGGCTATGTAGACAGACTTAATCAGTCTCTGCTCCTTTGAAATTTCAGCTGCTCCTGAATATTTTTCCACCCAATTTTTAGCGTAACTAGGAAATATTAAATTTAGAGTAGCTGGCATCTGCAAAATGTCTTCCTTTAACAACTATCATGTTAATTTGCAACATTTTTGGGCTGATGAGATGCCATTTGGAATTAACCAAGAATTGTAGCAATTAAAAATGGAGAAGAAACCTGAGTGAACTTGCAAAGCAAATTATATTTAGGAGACAAAAACATCTGCTGTTGAATAAATGGAAGGAAGATTTGGTAGGTAGGATATGACAACTTTAAGAAAAAGATACTATTTAATTGAGAAATGGCAAAGACATAAACAAAAAGAAACACAAAATGCTAGTAAGATTATTTATCTGTTTAATTGTTTGAGTTTTCTGTGAATAATCCTTACATTACAGATGGCAATAGATATAGCATCTAGGCTTATATACCACCCCATAGCACTTTACAGAACTATCTGAGCAATTTACATTGTAGAAACATTATTATTTGCATATTGTCCCTAACAATCTGGACCAGCCTTTGAAGGATGGAAAGCTGGGTCAACCTTGAGGCCCATCAGATCGAACTCCAGACTATGGATAGAGTATGGCACTTTAAATACTGTACCACTAAGGTTGTGTATTGTACTGATTTATCTTTTGGGAGCTAGTTTGAATAACAATACAACTTAAATTCCACAGTCAAATACTTTAAAGCAATATAGAAAAGTTGAAAAGTACTTTATTAATTTGTTTCAATTTTATTAATATTTTGCTTCTTTATCAAAATTGGTTTTATACCTCAAAACAGGTTTGGCTTTAAGATCTTTTCTTGCTTATAGTATCAGAATAGCAAAAGAATAAGAATAGCACTAGAATATAAGATTGAATAGTACTGTTCTTTAAAAAAACATTATTTTACAGAAATGCAACAAGGTTGCTAATTAACATGGGAAAGAAAGGAAATAAATCTATGAGTTTTGAAATTATACTGTATATGTGTATGTAAATCAAAGATTGGATTACTTTTTGGTAGTATAAATGAGTACATGAAGAGGGTCTTTAGGTAACATATAATTTGAAGCATTAGCATTGTAAATAAAGGTTTATATATACACAGTGTGTGTGTGTGTATATATATAAAGGGGTATAAAGCTAATCATTGATAATCTACAATCAGTTGGGCAACTCAGAATAGAGTACTATGCATACTCATATATATAAGATGATTTTAGAGTCCTGAAAAAGATAGGGTACACTGTGTTTACTGTAAAAAAAATGAAATAGGATGTCATTATATAGTTATATTTTGTTATATATACATGTCTCCAAGGTCTTGTTTTCAAGCACAAGATGCCATATTGATCAGTGTCTATATTGTGAAACTACCTGCAATCCTGAATTCCAAAGTGAAGCAGGCAGAATAATAATTCTAGCAACTAGTGTAATAGGTAATTACAGTTTATTAGAAGTCATATTAATGGTCTATTATATTTTCATTCTCATTCTCACTCATCATATTCATTGAGTATTATTTCTCTGTTGTGCCACATATACAGTATTAGATTGAGAACCAATCTTGAAGGCTGCTATGTTTTATTAAATCAGTATAAGCAATTGGGATTTCCTACTAATTGCTGTGATTAAGAATGGAAATTTAGACCAGAGATTTGCTCTGAAATGAGACTAAGTATATTGTAATGGTCCTGTAGTAGTGGTCATTTTCACCAAAGATATTTACATATTACTAAGGCTCAATGGTTACACACTGAGCTTGTCAGCTGGAAAGCTAACAGTTTGGGTTCGAGATCTATGCGCCGTGTGATGGTATGAGCTCCCATTACCTGCAGCAGTTCTTGCCAGCTTAGCAGTTTGAAAGCATGCAAATGTGAGTAGAGAAATAGGTACCACTTCAGTGCGAAGCTATTAGCAATCTGTGCATCTTGTTGTATATTATTCTGGCCACATGACCATGGAAGTGTCTTTGGACAATGCTGGCTTCCTCGGCGAAAAAACAGAGATGAACACTACCTCTAGAGACGGTCACAACTGGACAGGAGAAACTCTTACTTTACCTTTAAGAGACCTCTATTGCTTGTCTGAGCAATTGTGGTATTTCCAGGATGAAAGAGCAGAGCTTACTTTATGTGCTTTCCTGCCTGGTGGGAAGATAAGCAATTGACAGGTGGTGCATTGTTCTTAAAATTCTGTCATAGAAGTTATTCATCTCCTTTCAGAGTTCTTGAGCAAGTATGTACAAGTGTATACAGGAGGTGAGGCTATTTATTATTTGGCTTTGGATATGTGTCCCTTTCCATTTTCTGGACCTGCCAAGTCAGGATCTATGAAGACTAGTTAGCAGTTAGATTTTCTTGGCAAGCTACAAGCTATAGAAGTTTCCTCGGTTACAGTACGCAATAGCTATTTTGGTTAGTAGTTGACTCAGCATATGAACAGAGCAGTGCAAATGTCTTTCAGTGCTTGGGAAAGATACTGCAATCTATTGAAAATCTCTAGGATGTTAGAATCTAATGAATTCAAATTTATTTTATTATTTGCAATAGTGTAAAGAATATAAGCAAGTCAGCAAAGAAAACAGCTGCCACAATGTATTGTTTCCGATATGATTTAAAATAAATGTCTCTATCTTGGCAATTGAAAAAAAGAGAGTAACTTAAAACAAATACAAACGCAGCCTTCCTTTTTGTTCCTGACTTATATATTGTAAATATTTTGCAGTCCTTTTTACAGTGGTCCTCCACTTATGTTTAGTTGTTTAATACTGGCCGGAGTTAGAAAGTCACAGGTTAGTCACAGGAAAGTCACAGATTAGAAAGGATGCTTTATGGCCTGCAAATCATACCATTGTTAACTGTTGCACCAACCCCTGGTCACATGACTGCATTTTAGGCACTTAGAAACTGGTCCACATGGTTGTAGCATCTTGTGGTCACGTGATTGTGCTCCATCTCCCACATCCTTCCGTTTTTTTCCTCTGTCTGTTCCCATTCCTTTGTGGTCAACATTCAGTGAGCCCTGAAACCTATAAGTATTATGTCAAGCATTATTGGCTTATTTTTTTAAAACTTTTTCTTCTCTTGTAAATATTTCCATTTTTATTTACTCAGAGAATACTTCAATAACATTTGTTAAAAGTACTGTCTTTTAAGAGTCTTAGTAGTCTGTTTTTCTTCCATATTAAAAATTACCTAATCAAGTTGCCAAGTTCAATGAACTCAGAGCTTGTTAGGAGAACTATAGAATGCTGAAATATGCTTTTATCTTTAGCTCTTTCAGATAATGAGGAAGAATGTGCTAATACAAGTGAAACAATTCATCAGACTTCAAATTCAACTCTTGTTTCTTCAAAGAAAAGGAAAAAGGTTGGTTGATTTTATTTTCACTAATAGATTGTGCAATCTAGTGCACAATGAAAAACGTTTCATGAAGTCATTGTTTGCTGAATGGAAAGTATACTATTGAAATGCTTGAATATCTCAGTTTAAGATTCAAGGTGTATGTTAGAAAGTTATATAAGACCAGTGCAGCAAGTAACCCATCACCCCTGCCAAACACTGAGCAACAACTCTTAAATATTTATGCATTGTTCAACTAAGTATCTGTTTCCATGTGGAAAATGTCCAGGCATATAGTCACTTCTCATTCTTGCTGAATACATGGACATGGAAGGTATCTTTGCAAGGTATATTTGAAGAAAGGATAAGACCTGTGAACTCCCAGTTCACTTTCGAGACTTTTTCAGTGCATGAGAGAATATCTGACCATCTTGCCCAAATGACCTTTGATAAATGCAGAAAAGAGATCTATCTTGTTATGAGCTCTAATATTTTGGAAAATAAGTATGCCACTATAATACAGATATCAGCTTTATTCTACTTTGCATTGCGGTTAAGTTATACCATAGGCAAAACAGTAGGAAAAAGATCCATATTAAAACAATATCTCTTTTTGGCTAGAGACCTTTATACCATTAAAATGTCCCTTGCAGATTTTTTAATGTAGTATTTAACTGATTGATAACAATATATTCAATCAGTGTTGCTTTAATAAATATTTTATGACTATACAGTTTGTTTTTGTCCAATTTTTTATCTGCTTAGTTCCCTTTTTTCCTTTATATTGCCATGGAATAGTTTCCGTTCTTCTATTGATCTTGATAGAAAAAGAACATGATTTCAAAAATTCACATTTCCTGTAAAGTCTTGGCTGCCATGTAGATGCCATATCATTGCCTTTGTATTTTAAAATCCTTCCAAATGTTAGCTCATAATCTTCATTTTTTTTCTTCCAGACCGCAGAATGCTCCCTCAATGTTGAGAAACAGAAATCTAAGGATGAAAAAGAAATTGAAATAAAGCCAAAGAGAAAAAGAAAGGTAATTCCTGATTAATATTTCCAATGAATATTTATTTCATAATAATGATTGTTCAAAATAATAAATAATATTTTAACTAGTCTCAATATCATTTATATTTCTTCTGTCGCTTTTCATTCTCCCTCCAGTTCAAGGAAAAATACAGTTGTATTTGTATTAAAATATTCTATCCAAAAATCCTATTCTAAATGGAACTGAACTTGGAATGTAATCTATATGTATATTTGTGTATCTAATACAAAAACAAATATATTATTTTTCTGAGTTTATTAGTCATATTTTGCCATTCTTAGTAAAAAGCATCTCAAGGATGGCTGATATATTTATCACTACTTTATTCCCAGGTGGCAGGATACAGACAACATTGTGTTGGTTTAAAATGTAGTGTCTAGATTAGACTTCCTAATTTGCACACTTGGGGTAAAATTGGTTGCACTACTGACCATAATATGACTCAATGCATGGAAATCTAATGTGTACCTCATCCCCTTGTTAAAAAGTGATGTATCAAAGCTTCATTTGACCAAAAGCATGATGGGAAGCAGAGGCAATATTGTATGGAATATTATGCCTTGCAGTTATTTATTTATATTCGCCTTGATTATTTTTACAAATAATTCAAGGCAGTGAATATATCAAGCATATCTTCCTCCTCCTGGCAATTTTAAGAGGAGTAAATATTAAAAAGTCATTTAGGGCAAATAGGTGTTGGCCAGCCAAATACATTTTGTCGCCCTTATCGCTATGATGTAGGCCCTAATATGTCTAATATTTAGTCAGGTTCACTCTTTGACTTTCTTCAGTGGCGCTCAGGGTCTCACTTACTTGCCTATTCAGGCTGCAACCAAGGCTTTAACTGAACCACTAGACAGATCTTCAGGGAAAACCCACATGCCCTATGGAATCCAGTAGGGTTCATTAGTTGTCTAGGTAGGCCACCCTAACAGACCATGGCTCCCTGTAGGGTTGGGTGATCCTAGTGAGCTAGAGGACAACCCAAGACTGATCTCTCCATGTAATGGACTGATGGTAATGTCTCCAATGCCAGATCACACTATAACTGACTTGAGACAAAAACTATTTCTAATTTGTGACACACACCCTCAGATATACAGTATATTATTTTGAAAAAGTCCACAGTTGCCATGGATACCATGGATTCCTGAACCACTCCAGATTTAACAGCACTAGGTGGCAGGTTATACTTCTCAAGGACCAAAAATCTCAGCCTGGCAATAGAATCCAGCAGTTTAGGCGGGGGAAGCAATAATCCCAACTCTTCCAGAAGATCCAACTTTAACCAGAACCTGTTATCTGTGAAGCAGAATCCCTAAACATCCTCAGTGACTTACAGGTGACAATAGCCATCCATGGTATATGAGAAAGATTTGAGAAAGGGGGTGAAGAGATGCTGCCTAGTGACATCTTACCATCAGATAAGAGAGAGTATAATCTGAAGCTGCATAATACCTGGAGAAAGAGACTCAGGAGGGGCTATCCCTAACTTCCCAAGCTATAAAGGATACAATGGGAGCTTTGCATTTTCAAACTTGCAAAATTGATGTCAACCTTCCTAGATATATCAGATAGGAAGCAGACCAGTCAAGCTATGCTACTTCATTTACAAAATCTTGCAAGTTTAAAAGCTGCTTTCCTCTAGGCACTTTGCAGCTGTGAAGCACCTGACACTCTTAGAGAGTTCCCACTATGGTTGCTGGAAATAATTATTTTTCCCAGTAGGCACTTTCTCACATCTGCATAACAGCAGAATCTGGAAGGCTGGTAACAGAAACATGGTAAGCATTTCAGAAAACATTTATTTGTGTGGATGAAAGAAACGGGGAAGGCTGTACATTCTTCAGCTATTCATCAAGATATGCACTGTTTATGTTTTGTTTTTTATTATCACTTTATTGTCATGTTATTTTGTCAAGACTGAATCTATGTTTGTTGTTGTTGTAAACCAGGGATATCTAACTCGCTGCGTCACATCATCACATGACATAATGCAACTTTCTCCCCCTTCGCTAAACCGGGGGTGGGCATAGCCAGCATATGACGCATCTGGCCTGTGGACTGCGAGTTTGACACTCCTGTTGTAAGCGATAACATTTTTCAAGTATTAGGATATAAATGGCTATCACTGTCCAGTTTAGAAGCAAATGAAAAAAATTGCAATGTATTTATTAGATCCACACCATATGGATTATGCCTTCCTTTTTTCCTTTCCTTTTTTAGAAGAAAATTTCTGATCTTCTCACAGAAACTGTACCAAAGCCAGTTGTTCCAGCAGATGTACAAAAAATGCTCAATGAACATTTTGGAGCTAAACGTTCTGTGATTGAACTAGAAGAATTAAAACTTCCAGGTAATAAAGAGAGTATCTACTCAGGATATTATTTAAAAAAACAGTTTGTAACAACATTTCTTTCTTATGAAGTATTATTTGTGTATGTTTTCTGAGTATTGTTTGACAAAAACAAATAAACAAAACATACCTGATAGCTCCCAGATTTTTCTGATGCTGCTTTTAGAGATATATATAATTATATATATAATTTGATTTATATGCCGCCCTTCTCCGAAGACTCAGGGCGGCTTACAATGCGCTAAGCAATAGCCTTCATACTT
>JANHFK010010086.1:25026-35519 GCA_036250565.1 Sibynophis collaris | reverse complement strand
GATTTATATGCCGCCCTTCTCCGAAGACTCAGGGTGGCTTACAATGCACTAAGCAATAGCCTTCATACTTTTGTATACTTATACAAAGTCAGCTTATTGCCCCCCACAAACTGGGTCCTCAATGTGATGTTTGTGTCAACTAATAACTCCATATGCACATGGAGATATGATGGCCATGTGGTTTTGACAGAACATTTATCATCAGCATAATCATAAAAATTGTACTGTTCACATATATAGGATTCTTAGGGAGATAAGCATTGGTACTCATACAGCAAACTTTCACTATCTTATGCCTGGTAGACAGGGCTTCAAATGAATAAAACTCTATATAAATATAAACAAGGGCTTTTTAATTGATCGCTCGGATATTTCACAGAGCTGCGTGATTGAAAATGAGAAAAAGTTTTGGAATCACCAAATAATTCTCAAAATTTCATAACGAGCTAATGGAGATATTTAAGAATGCTTCTATGTAAAGTTCTTATTATAGAGTTGCCCTGCCACATTCATGGATATCTGTTAAGAAGGAAGTTTACATCTTTTATTTATATTTATCCTATGTATGTGTGGATTTTTGTATTTAGACTGTTTTTAATAGCTAAAGAAATTCCATTAAGGGAAGCAAGATAGCATACTTATGCAATATTGTTGCTGAAGGCTAATGATAGTCTGAAACTCACCTTGGATTTGCTTTTCTGGGTTGGGCTGGTGGCTTAACAGTTTGCACATTCTGTTTTGTCATAATGCTTAACCCTGGTCTCAATTGAGAAAGCTACAAAGTATCTCATCACAAATACATCCAGTTCAATTAAAAAAAACATCTTTAAGGATAACGGAGAGATAACTTTGAAAAGAATCTAAATTGGGTTCAATATTGTTCCCATCATTTGGTTAATCCACGTTAAAGCTTTTTGTTATTAATTTTGGGTGCTTGCAAAATTCTGCTTTCTGAAAGAGCATTTTGCCTGGTTTATAACAAAGCAGCTTCCTGAAAATTTAATCCAAGGTCTTAGCTGTAGCGTTAAACAACAATAGTTGTCTATTATGGTTTCAGATTCCTGTTTCCTCCCTGCCAATGATCTCACCCACAGCTTTTCTTCCTACCTGAAAGAAAGTAAGTAGTAATTTAGTCAGAAGTCATTCTATGTCATTCTTTTCTTAAAAGGCTTAAAATAATTTGGGATAATATACAGGCGTATGGTAATTGTGTGTTTATATTATGCTTTTTCAGGAAATGCTTACTTTATAGTATAAAGTATATTCTGTCATGTTGAACAATGTAGCTTCCAGTTTCATATACTATATTCATAATATAGATTGGATATACCGGTAATTGAATGCTTATAATCAAAAACCAAATAATGAGAACAAACAATTTTAATAATCCCTCTGTTAAGGCTGAATTGAAAAATGAACTTAAATACATTTAATTTTGAAACAAATTTAAAGTGTCATTGTTGTTGCTTTATTTTCAGTTATACTAACAAATATTACACATGAGAGCTTAATAAAGATTATGATAAAAGCAATAATGAAAAAGAAAAAAAAGCCACTTTACTTACAGTAAAGTTCTCCATTTAATCAGATGAGGCCAAGACAGAAGCTCTTTTGATAAAACGGATGATCCCTGGGCCAATCAGCTACATCATGCCTTCAAGTTCTTTTCCATTCTTCTTTTTTGCAGAAGAAATAATATAATAATATAAACTTGTTTGGTTTGTATGATATTGGAGATAAATCTTTGAGACTGATTAAATTAGTGAGATGCTATTTTAACAACATTATTGATTAAATAATGCTTGGGGCATAGGTTGATTATATTGCAAGTATTATTTTAGCACATAGCAGAGCTAGTCTGAGGTTATAACAGTCTTGGAAAGCTGCTTTATGGCCCATAGAACACTTATGGCTGTTGTAAACCATTGTGCTGGCTCTCCCTCGTAGTCATGTGATCACGATCTGGGTGCTTGGCAATCTGTTCACAGATATGCCAACTGCCCACAATTGTGTGCTCGCCATTTGCGATTTTCTCTGTCAGCTCCTCAGAATGTCAATGAGTTAGCCTGAAAATGTAATCCAAGTTCTTAGCTACAGCATTAAGCAACAATAGTTATCTATTATGGCTTCAGTGGAGTGGAGAAACAGAGCTCAGTCCCTAATGATTTGAGTATTATTTCTGCACCCTTCCACATGCAGAGGAGCGATGATATCTTCCTGCAGGGTGCAGAAATAGAACTTTTATCCTGATGGTTTGAGCTTCGTTTTTACACCCCGCAGAAGTTCCCTTCCACACATGGAGATGCGTTGAACTCCTCCAGCGGGATGGAGAAACAGCCCACGTGCTTACAATTTCAGCTCTGTTTCTAAGCAGAAAGCAAAGAGGCAGTGTGATACAGTAGTCAGTACGGCGTTCTCCAGGTAGATGAGAGATGCCCTAGGAGGCCCAGCACAGGTCATGTGCACATGTCTCTGAAAATGCTTGGATTTTGACAGGGAGGATTTTCAGTTCCTGAACATTGTGTCTTCCATTCCCCTGAGTCACCTCGCAGTCCTTACTCTGTTTACGTAATGTCCTGTATGATCACTTATGATCATATCCAGGAGTGCCAGGATTGCAGTCATTGAGAAAAGCAATCACATGGGTGGTCACATGACATCTTATTTAATGACTGCTTCACTCAACAATCTAGATACCAGACTCAATTGCACTTGTAAGTTGAGAACTACCTGTGAAAAATATATGCTTCTTTAAGACTTTGCAGCGGCTGGGATTAGATGTTCTCTAAGACTCCTTCCAATGTTTAAATTTCACGTCTCTAAGATACAGTTTTAATAGAATAAAGTTTCCTAACAATTGTTATTGCATACTTAAATAGCAGATTTATCCAAATACGTTTGTAGAGGTCTTCAGTTTGAAGCTATTATATATTATATGTTTGACTTAATTTGTATCAAGAGTATTTTATCTTCTTTTAGCACATCCCAGTGACAAAAAATGTAAACTGCTTACAGAATTTATATGAATATCAAATAGCCTGGTGAAGTTACTCTTGGCATTATTTGACAATATTTATGCAATGACCAATCTGATTATAGCCAAGGTATTAGCAGGATTGAGCAAGACTTTGTATTTTCTAGAATTTTGTGACAATGGCATAGCTTTGCTCTGTGAGCTTCACGTTAAGTTCCATCCTAACAATATTTGTATCTTTTTTTCCTTGCATGACTACGCATTGGCCACTTTTTAATGTAAAGCACTGGAAATCGAAGAGTTGGGATTGCATAGAATAGAATATTCTATAATAACATTATGGAATATTATCTTCTATTTATCTTCTATCCTCTATTAACTTATCTATTAATATGTATACTTAACTTTGCTAGTTGTTTTCTTGTTTAATTCATTAGTATTTTTCTTTTTCTTTTTTTTTAAGTATTCAAGAAGAGTTGGTAAGCTATTATTTAGTATGCACTTTCATTTCTTATTACAGAATATATCAAAAGTCAGGCAGGCCTTATAAACGTATTATATAAATAACATTAAATATTCAAATGTGTGGCCAATTTTTTCTAAATACTTCCTTCCTTACATGATCTTTGAACATTCCTAAGTACAGTAATATTAATAAAGTTAATAAAACATTGTGATTGGCCTATGGTTTCTGGCTTTTGGTACACCCTGTATATCTACTTTTAAAATAAAGAAGCTGTTATGTGATTCATTTATTTAGGACATTAGTGAATTTGTGTAGGCACAGGCTGTGCTCCATTAGCAGGCTACCTCAGTATTTTCTAATATTATGTCACATTACTGCATTTATTGAATCTTTATTTTTCACATTTCAGTCTGCCCTAAATGGGCAAAGCTCCGTAAAAACCACATAGAGAAGTCATCAGTGGTGATGCTGGTAATTTGCAGCTCTGCTCTCCGGTGTCTGGAACTCATCAGGTATCTTGTTTGCCATCAGGAGAGAATTCTTTTGAAGGTTTTCCCCAAAACCACCGAATTAAAAGGACAAGTAGGGTATCGAGTTTTCTCAATTACTATTGGTAATAGGATTGGGTCATTCTCTAAATCATGATCTCACAATACTTGGGAAACATACTGGTGTAGTCCCAGCCTATAATTTGCATTTTTATGCATTTTTTAAATATGCATTTTTAAAAAATAAAAAGTGATTCGTATAGGCAAAGTATTAATTCAGGGGATGAAATAATAAATGCATCCTAGTCAATTGCATCCTAATCAAGTCAGGTGACATTAGCTATCAGTAGGCTGTGTGAAAAATTTGAAAGAAGCAGCTGCAAGATATCTTGGCTTAGGTCCCACTTGCTTGAGTCTTTAAGATCTGAACCTGAATGTTCTTGCATCTAAATATTCCTTTTTCCTCCTGGCTGAGGAAAAAAACCCCGATGTATGGCTTTCAAGTTACAGAATGGAATTATATATATTTTTCTGTTTTCATTTTCTTTTAGATACATTTGGTGTTCTAATTTTAGTACAAAAATTCTGTCATCTTTATGTTTTCAGTTTTCTTTTATTAACAGTATGTTCTTTCTTAGATCAATGGCAACGTTCAAAGGAGATGGGAAGGTTATGAAATTATTTGCAAAACATTTAAAGGTAAATACGGTCAAGGTAACTACTATAATTTTATCTAAACATAAATACAGTATATTTTGTGTAAGTATAGCCTTCCTTCCTTCCTTCCTTCCTTCCTTCCTTCCTTCCTTCTTTCCTTCCTTCCTTCCTTCCTTCCTTCCTTCAATTTCTCCTTTTAAGGAGTGTATGAATTATCATAATAGCTTGATGATTAGCATATAGAGCATCTAAGCTCTAAAGACACACATAATATTTCATTTGCCAAGGAAGCATACATTTTTGGAGCAGGGGAACTGAGAAATAGTTTTTTCAGATATGAAAAATTACATGAAAACAAGTCAACAAGCCATTGGGCCCTCCCATAAAGTAGATCTGGCTCAAATATAGATTTTGAGCTTTGCTGTATTGTTTTTCCATGTAACAATGTTGAATTTCCATATAGAGTTGTCATGTAGTACACTTTTGAACCTTTTAGAGAAAAGAAGAAATGGTTATAATTAAGTTTCTTGTCTCCTGATCTACTTTTCTCCTTTCTGCTTTCTTTAAATAGATACAAGAACAAATGCAAATGCTGGAAAAAGATATTGTTCATGTAGGAGTTGGGACACCAGGAAGGATAAAAGCACTAATACAACAAGGTAGAAAGTTACAGTATAACTTGAAGTGATGTGAAAATGAAACATAATTATTTCTCAACTGTTCCAATCATAGGAAGAATTTTAAAAAGTTAAGAATTACTGAAATAAAACGGGTTAGTAACTGCCGCACAGAAGGTGTCAAGTGAATTGATTAAAGCAGTGTCATGACACAAACCCTGTCCCTTTTGTGTGTGCAATTGTATCACTTCATGCCCATCTAGAAGACCATCCAGAAACTTCAACTGGTCCAGAATACAGCAGTGCATACAGTAATGAGGCACCTAAGTTTATTCATTTAACACTTCTGTTGTGGAGGCTACATTGTGTGCCAGTTTCTTTCCAGATAATATTCAAGATGATGGTCATCATTTTTAAAGCCCTATATAGCATTTGGCCAGGCTACTTGTGGGACCGCCTTTCCCTAAGGACATCTACCTGGTCCCTTCCTCCAAATATTGTCTTCTGATTGGAACCAGGAAGCATTGTTTTTCTGTCACAACCTCTGTCCTATGGAACACTCCGCCCCCTGAAATTTGGCAGGCCACCACTCTTTTAGTCTTCCGTAAGGCTAAAAGACCTGGCTTTTCCTCCTTTTGTGTCAAAATGGGGAGATTTCATACTCAGAAGCTGAACAGGGTCTTTGCTTTAAACAGCTGAGATGGACAGGCCTAAAAGATGCCTGCCTTGGAATTGAACAGCAACAAAACAACTCTAAGAATCATTTTGACATGCAGATGTTCTGTTCTTAATAGCCATCTTTTCCTTTCTCCTCAGAAGGCCTTAAGCTGACTTCCTTGAAATACTTTATCTTAGACTGGAACCATAGGGATCAGAAGTTAAGAAGATTAATTGACATCCCAGAGGTACTAACTTTTGTCTCTTTGCAGGTTGCTTGTTGGGTGCTGATGGTGACATTTTATAGTTTATACTCTAGACCAGGGCTGTGAAACTCGCATCGTCACGGTGTTGTCACGTGATGTATTGCAACTTTTTTCCCCCTTCGCTAAACTGGATGTGGCAGTGGCCAGCGTGTGACGCATCTGGGCTGCGAACTGTGAGTTTGACATCCCTGCTCTAGACTTTTAAGAGAAGGGAAGTGGGTGTCAGGGTTCCAGGTAACACCTCCAACAAAAGAAGACTCCGAGGCTAGAAGTTCCTCGAGGTTCCATTTTATACATTCCAAATTGAAAAGTTGCTTTGTTACAAATTATAAGACTATAGCCCATTTCACATATAATACAAACACAAACCTATATTCATCATTTCTAGTCTACATAACAAAAGTTGCAGCCAGTTGTTGTTTGACTGATAATCAGTTGACTTTTGCACCAAACCCACTTCTCACAAATTCCTGGCAGATAGCAAGTCTTTATCTTGAATCAATAGCCATAAAATTACCATAGTTTAAATTAAATCTAAATAATAAAACATGTTAAAATTAGAAAAAATATTAATCAAAATAAAGATAGCAATGCAACATAAGGTTCTCAAGCCACAATTGCTTTACAAAAAAAAAAAGTCTGTACAGATCTCTAGGATATTAAAAGTAAGGGGACAGATTTTGAGGAAAAGCCTATCTCAGAACAACCTGATGTCAACTCATCAAGAATAGTGATACTTGATACTTCCTTATTCTCAAATTGTACAGAGATTGTAGATCATAGCTGATCATAAAACAGATCTAGAAATCATTTAGCAAATTTTTGGCTGATTTGCTGAAAAGGATTTCTTATCCTGCTTTCAAATCTATCTAAAGAGGGAGTTTTAAAAAATGTTTAAAACTTACACTAATCAATCTTGCACTTATAAAATAAACTTCAATGATAAAGCAAGACATCTGAATATAAAGTTTCCATGCAGGATAACTAAAATAAGTTACATTATTATTCTTGCAATTAATTAATACAATTTCATAAATTTAATTATTTTTAAGAGGACAGTAATCTAAAGAATAAATTGAAAAATGCCTCATTTATATACAAACTTGTATAATACTCTTTTCCAAAATAATGGTAAAGTTATCTAGTAGGGTCTACAAAAATGTCAAAAACTGAAGAGAGAATGTGCCCCCTTGTGGTCTTTTTTCAAATGTGAAATTTACATATTAGCTACTGCAATCAATAAAACATCTATTAAAACGATGCTGGTGTCTGCAGAGATATGTCCTTATAGCAATAACTGTACCTTTTCCTTCTTTCTGGATGTTTTTCATTTTTAAAAAGTTACATTTATTTTATTTATTACATATATTCTTTACTGCAATCTCACAGAACTCTCATCAGCTTTATGGAATATGGAAACCATTGAATCATCCATAGCAAAATAAAAGTAATAAAATCCTAACTATCTAAAAAAATCCAAAACCAGGTGTCATTCCTCAAATGCCAAAACAGCCTCAGTCAAGGTTGAAACTTTAATGGGAGGCTATTTCAGAGGATTGGAATTCTTCAGAAAAGCAGTACCTCTGAGCTCTTCCATCCCACAAATTTGAGATTCCTCAAAGCAGTTGGGCTAATTCTGAATGTTAGCTGATGCTAAGCTATAAAGAGCATTCTATAGGTAAAATCAATACTTTAATTTGTTTCCATACTCTTATAGAAAGTCAATGCAGGGCCCATGGCACACGAGTAATGGGCTTCCCTTGGTGAACACCAGTAGGTGCCTGAACTGCTGCATATTAGACCAAGTAAAGCTTCTAAGTGGTCTTTGAAGGCAGTCATCTGTGGCATATATCACAGTAATCTAAGGAAATAATGATGAGGGCATGAATTGTAGTGCAAAGGTTCTCGCATAAAAGTAGGGCTGCAAATGGCATATTAGCTATGCTGGTCTCATTGCCTTTCTGTTCTGTTAGGAGCCAGAAGTCCAAGAGGACATTCAGATTGCAGACTTGCCTCTTCAGTGGTAGCACTTCCTCCCAAGATACATCATTCTCAAAGGATCTTGCTCATCCAGACCCTCACTTACCTATCTTTTCCCATCCAGACTCGGTCTCCTGTCATTGGGACAAGACCTAACAACTTCACAAACACAACCTGGGATAGAGCATTTAGCTGATCAGGGTGACACACTTTCTTATTTTGTCACCAAATTCTTTTTAATAAGCAGCAAAGTATGGCAGTAACCTCACTAAAAATTGATTTGAGTTAAGTTCTTTAGTGATAGTACGTAATTGTTACTCACCCCGTCAAAATTAGAAAAGATTTTCTAAAACCTCAAACAAGATAGTTAAACTTTCTTTGCAAATAAGTTCAAGAATTTTTACAGAGAAATTTAAATAATGGTGTAGTTAAGCTACTGGTTTAGAATAGTTAATTAGTAGAGTAAATGATTAGCTGCAGGTTTGACCTATTATGCATGCTAATTAACGCTTAGTACCTGATATCTAAATATTTATAGGGGCTATTATGCAAATATTAAAATGGGAGAACTGCAAGTTTTAGCTCTGCATGCTTAAATTTGTAAAAAAAAAGTCTGCATTAATTGTAATGCTGGTAAATATTTTTTTTCAGATAAAAAAAGAAACAATTGAGCTTCTAGAAATGGAATTAATCAAGTTATGCAGAAATGGCTCTGTGAAGTTGGGACTCTTTTAATGATTATTTCTGTCGTTCGTTCTATCATCTGTTGGCCTCTGCTGTGTTGAGCTGCCTTTAAAAGTGCACAGAGCTGAAGATGTGTGGCAGATTCCACCATTCTTTTGTAATAAAACAATATTTTGTGTGAAGAGCTCCACTGTATTTTTTTCTATCACAGAAGGCCTAAAAGTTGTTTTAAAATCCCATACGTAAGAGAAATGAATTGAAATAATTAGAAAACATGATTCAAATCAAAATATCTACTGCAAGACAAGCCATCTTAGCTGCAATCTATCCCCATTCCATCTGCAACATAATACAAAATAGCTTGCCTTGAAAAGTTGTTGCGCTAGAGAAACATGGGGATTCCTATCAGATATGGAAAATATCCTAAATCTTCAATTTTGTCGCCTTCACAATATTGTTGTAATCCAGTTTTCCTCAAAATTTAGTCACTATGTAACCCTTAAAGCAAAGAATTTCTTCTCCTGCTCCTTTGCATCATTAAATGCACCTGCACAATTCAGTTTGAAGAACTTAAGATTCCAATTCGAGTCGTAAACCAAGAGTAGAAATGAAAGTTATAACTGATAACTGCAAAACAGTCATTATCACTTAAATATTTGAGTTGCTTTCCTTGTGTTTTCCTTCTAGAACTGTGTTTTGATAACAAACAGGAACTATTAAATTATATGCTATCAGGAACTGTCTGATAGCCATATCCTACATGCTACACATGCTACACCCATAGCATTCCAATGTGATTTGGTGTAATATGGCAAATAAGTCTATTAACAGCAGCAGAAAGGAGCTTACAAGACAAGAAGTAACAGATGGAAGATCATCAAAGAGTGATACAACCTAGGATTAAGAAGAAATTTCCTAACAGTGAGAACAATTAATCAGTGGAATGGCTTGCCTCCAGAAGTTGTGGGTGCTCCATCACTGAATATTTTCAAGATGAAGATGGAATATCATTTTTACAGAACAGTATAGGTCCGTGATGGTGAACCTATGGCATGCGTGCTGGAAGTGGCACACAGAGCCATGTCTCCTGGCACACATGGTGTCGCCCATTCCTCTTCTGGGTTTCTGCTGCATGTATATGCACCGGCCAGCTAGTCTTCTGGTTACCAGTGCACATGCATGCTCGACGATCAGCTGGCCTTCACGCATGCAGCAGTGCCAGAAACTGGAAGATCAGCCGGCCAGCTGATCATCGCACACACATGCATGCCAGTAACCAGAACACTAGCTGGCCAGTGTGCGTGTGCGCTGGAAACCTGGAAAAGGAATGGGTGACATCACCCGTGCCCACTGGGCAGCTTCCCTTAGCACGCATGTGCACCGGTCATGCCATCAAAGCCCACATGCAGCCCCGGGGCATTCACTCCCTTGCCAGCCAGGAGCACTGCCGCCAGTTGCTCCCCTGTGCCCACCACATGCATCACCATTGCTGCTGCAAGGAAAGGCCCCGAAGATGCACTGCATGGGATCCATGTGGGCTGCCACATGGAGAGGCCAGACATGGCTGGCTGGACACTGCCCAGTGTGAGGCTGGCAAGAACCACCGCTGCCTCAGTGGGGCGAATGGCCTGCCACCACAGCCTGCTGTCTCTCTCTGCCCTACTAGCTGCTCCTGTCACTGCCAGGAAGGGGAAGTGCAGGAAC
>JANHFK010010086.1:0-22382 GCA_036250565.1 Sibynophis collaris | reverse complement strand
CCCAGTTTGTGGGGGGCAATAAGCTGACTTTGTATAAATATACAAAAGTATGAAGGCTATTGCTTAGCACATTGTAAATCAATTAAAAAAAAAAAATCAGAGTGTTAGTAGTATCAATGACTTCAAAAAGTAATGAATATCTTTCTTCGGCCCATCAGCCCTATGGAGTATCGAATGATTATTGATGAGACTAAATGACTTACGTATTCACACTAATCAGGCACAGATTAACCTTTTCATGCCTATCGGAATGTAGTGCCCATCAGTAGTGAATTACAAGTTTTTCATAACCTGTACAAGAAAACAGTAGTTGTATATTGGCCCCCTCAAAAGAGCAACACACGTTGTTCTGGCCCTATAATCTCATGGTTTTCTTCAACACAACAGTCTGACCTTTTTCTCTACTGATTTAATTTGTAGAAAACTCTTAACATATATCTTCTTTATTTTCTGTGGAGTGTGGCAGATTCTGTGGTACCTGGTATACCAATTCATTTGGAAGGCTCAGTCCTGGCATCCCCTTAGGTGTATCATAGAGCATGTGTGTGGCTGATAATGAACTATCTGTCCTAGAAAGAAGTTTATTATAAGTTCCCGCTAATGGAGGAGCTTGATTCCCTGAAGCTTTGAAGGTAGATACAGAAGCAATGCCTGGAGGAGGGGCAGGATGCCCTGACATATCCATCACTATTGGTATTGCATATTCTGGTCCAGTAACTGGGAGCGGTTCAGCGTAGGCATGATATATTTCTTGTTTTGAGGTGTTACAAGAATCCGTGTCTGCATAACTTGCTTCCTTTCCTTCTTCACGTTTAAAAGTTGACTTTTGATGAAGTGTGCCAACGATTCCTCCTACAAGTGGTTGTGCATACTCTGTTGAAGAGAGCCAAAAGTGAATTTCTAAACCTCTCAATACATGGAAAAAAGCCACTATGGGATTTGCAGCATAAAATGACAAGCCTAATTACAAGGCACACTTAAAAAGATAATCTCAGTAGTAGATGGGGATGACATCTGTACCTGAACGAAAATGATCTGTGGGTCATCCTTTAACTTTGAAAGGAATCAGAAACTGTGGCACTGATTTTTAATAAAACTTTAATAACCTCAAGAATACCTATAGGGACCATACAGTATTTTCATTTATAAACCCACCACCACAATACAATAAATCAGACTGATACTTTTATCTACATGTAATCCCTGGTTTAGGATTAGTTGCTTAGCAACCACTCAAAGTGGTTCTCACTAATTGACTTCCTCAGGGATACTTATGACCAGTAGTGAGTTCCTACTGGTTTTGTCCGGTTCTTAACGGAGCCATGAGGCTCCGCCCATCCGCCTGGACGTCATCACCGACGCTCTGCACATGCACGCGCTCCGGTTACAAATTACTAACAAAGGTAAACGGAACCCACCCCTGCTTATGACCCAGATTTGAAGTTCCAACGGCTATCCCAACTCATGGTCACATGATCGCACTTCAGACACTGGGCAACTGGCTGACATTTATGGCCAATACAGCTTCCTGTGGTCATGCATCCATGATTATTTTTTTTATGTTGGAATTACTTTTTGTTGTGACATTTACTTCTGACTTTTGCCAAAAACCCTACCCATTGCGGATGAAAGATTTGCTTAACAATGGTCATATTTCTTTTACGACAGCTGCAAAAAATGGGAGTAAAATCAGGTGAAGTCACAAGATGACCCACTTAACAACTGGCACAACTTACAACCGTAATTCTGGGCTCAATTAATTGTAGTCAAGGGCTACCCTATAGTTCAATTTTTTAAAGGTTTGCTTATTGAAGAAGTTCGCGAACAATAATTCTGTATAAAAATGTACACAAATATACTATATATTTTATTTGCCATTTAACATTTTTTTGGCAGGTTAAAATGGTTACTAAGTTGAAGCTTTATTAGATGAGAAGAAATATTTATTAGATTTATTTGCCACCCATCTGGACTTCATGCTAATAAATTACCTAAAAATTGTTGCCACATTAAAAAAAAAACGGCTAGCTCTAAAGAAAGGCCGGTTTTCCAAGTTTTCTCCAAGATGAAAAGTGATGATATGACTGTAATTTCAAGTATGTTCTAAATCAAGTCTTTTCTTTCATAAATCTGAAATTCTGTGGGAAAGTATAGCATTTTTGCTAATCCATTTAATATGAATGTATATACCATCTTTCTTTTGAAATAGGCAGCATTTGTTGAAAGAAATGGGGAAGATGTACCTGCTGATTGACTTTGTAACACAGTAGTAACTTCTCTTGATCTAAGGCAATTAATTTCACTGCTGTTATAATGAACAGATGATTCTTCGTGGTCTACAGATTTAGCAGGAAAGAATTGCTTCATTCCTTTCCACCAGCCTGCAATAAGACATTAAAAAGAAGTTCTCACCAATGACTTATGGGATATATTTATGAATCAAGCTATTTAAAACTCCATCATAAGTATTCAACTATAATTAAGGACCTTTCTATGCTAATCTAGCAATTTTGTAATAGCAGGCTTCTACACATATTGTGAAATCATTTAAATCCTACAAAGATCCACAGTGGTTGTCACTGGGATTCTATGCTCAGTTTAATTCTTTTCCTCCTTTATCAAGGCAGCTATTTATTTATTTGATTTTTATCTCTTTATTATTTTACAAGAAACTCAAGGCAGTGAGCATACCTAATAGTCCTTCCTCCTCCTATCTTCCTCACAATTACAATCCTGTGAGGTGGTTGCTATAGTTTAAACCAAGGATGTCCAACCTTGGAACTTTTAAGACTTGGGGACTTCCAACTTCCAGAATTCCCCAGCCAACAGAAGAATGGGTGGAGAAAGTGATGGAGCTGGAAGAAGTGCAAAATTCAGTATTAATTAAAGAACATATCCATCTTTGTTTCTATTTGGAAACAGCTTCTGAATCTTGAGACAGAAAAAAAATGAACTCTTGACTGGATTTCCCTGATTAATATAGTTTGTTGCTATAGAAATAGCAAATACTTGCTAACTTGCTGAGCTGGTGAGTAGGAAGTTGAGTAATTCTATTATGTACTTTATTGCACTGGAAAAAAATGGTTAGCAAATGCTTTTTCTTTCTTTCTTCCTGTACCAACACTTTTCTCCTCCCCCCTTCTATCCCTCTGCCATTTTCCTATCATCTTTGTTTTAATCTGCATTTTATAACATTAAAAGTTTGAAGCCATATGACCCCTGGGCTACACGGAAGTTCCTGCTTTGTTCCACCATTCTACCCTGCTCCACAAGGAAAGCAATGTTAGGGGTGGGAAAGAAATGAGAATCAAAACAATGCCATTTGAAATGTTTTGTAAAGTACTCAAGTGCCTGTTCCATTCTAAATATTAACGGAAATAAATCAAAAACACATATTTGAACCTCAAAACATTACAACAGAGTTTGCATCTAAAGTTACCTGCACGATCCCAATAAGGTATGTCATATGTTCCTTCTGACTTTCTTTTTCTGAAAATGATGCCAAATAAAGAAAACATATATAATTAGTATTACCTTATTTAGGATAGAGTTAGGGTTAGGTTAGGGTTAGGATATAGCAGTATCACTGTTTGAAATATGACTTTAAAATATTTGGCTGTAATATAACAGGAACATTGCTTTCTTTGTGTAGTATACTGTTAACATAAATAGTTCATACTATTTAACTATAGTTAATTCATGCCTCGGTAAATTCCCATCCTTTCTAACAGGAGATGAAGGCAATACACAAAGCAATTGGCCTGAACTCTATGGCTAAGGTAGACTTGAGCCTTGGTGCCTCCAGGTCTAATCTAAGTGTTTGTAAAAGTTATTCTTAGATGAAGTTATTTAAGAAAAAAAATACTGCAACAAAAGGATTGCTATTATTTGAAGAGGATTATTTGAATTCATCGGTTTTTTAAATAAATCTTTCTAGCTTTTCCCATTTCATCTCTACATAAGTCACTGTGCATTCTTAGCAATCTTCCTCTGTTGTGAGCCTCCAGCTATTCAGATATATTAATCACACAACTGTACCTAAGAATTCTTAAACCTGCAGCCACAATATATCATGAGGACAATCTAGAGATGTCTGCTCTTGAACAGAAAAAATGCAACCTTCCTAATCTGGTTTACCAGCATTCAATAACAGACACCAGTAGAGTAGGTGAAAAGAAACCATAGACCATTCTACCCCCTCCACTTTTATTGGCATTGTAGAAGCTTATAGCTTTATGTTCCACCAAGCCTCCCCAAATTGGTGCTGCTCCATTATAATTTTTGAGTATGTTGTGCATGCTGTACAAACCTGGTATGACACAGCCCTTCTTTAGAAGCGCTTATATAACTTGGTTACCTGTTTCTCCAGTGCCAGGAGCAGACTAAGATCAAGATGAGGGTGGTAAAAACCATGACCAACACGGGTACTAGAACAGCTATCAATGCTACATCTGAAAACCATTAAGATATAGAATATGTTAAGTTCATCAACGCATTAAAAAACAAACTTGATACATTCCCTTTTATCTAGATAAATATTGAAGAGCACCAAAATATGTATCATTAATGCTATGCATTATTTTACTATGCTATCTTTTAGGTATTAGTACCTTTTGTAACACTAGGTGTTACTGTAGTATTCTTGATCTTAGGAGCAAAAGTTGTTTTACTGGTCTGCAATGGAAAATCTTTGTTGCTCCTGGGCGGTGGAGCCAATGTTGCTCTTGGAGACCGAACTTAAAACCAAAGCAAAATCTTAAATAAATTATTTGGCTTTTTTTTTTTAAAAAAATCCTGTTTCACTTATACAAATATCCAGTAAAAATGCATATAGCATCCATAATATTTGGAGATATTTTCTTAGACTGCCATGAAGGTATTATGACTGCTAAGAACTTTTCAGTGTACAAAACCGCTCACTTCTAATTTAGCAATTTTGTATGCAAAATCTGCATGTCCTGTTGGCTACAGAAATATATATTAATTAATCCTTTCTAGTGAATGAATTTCAGTGGGTTTAAAATAAAGTGAGCCATAAAAAGTCACTATTAATGCTAGGCAATTAATAGTGCTGCAATGCTATATTTTAAGATATCGGTACCTTTAGTTACACTTGGAGTTAACACAGTGTTCTTGACCGCAGGGGTGAAGGTTGTTTTATCAATCTGCAAAGAAAAGTCATTGTTGCTCCTGGGTGGTGGACGTAATGATGGTCTTGGAGCCCGAACTTAAATAAAAGCAAAATCTTGAGATGACGTCATTAATTTAAAATGTAACAAGTATCTTTGTTTTATATAATTTTACTTTTTCTAAAAACATCTGTTAAGAGTGCCAGCAACTAAATGTAAATCATTCTCACTATTCTCCTAATATGTAAGATATGCACCAAAGACAAATTCCTTGTGTGTCCAATCACATTTAGCCAATAAAGAATTCTATTCTTTATTCTGTTCTGTGAATATCCAGGACCAGTCAGTAACCCAATGAAAATGAAACAAATATTTGAGCATATTGGCATAATGGAACACGGGACTTACCGTTACAGCTCCTTCCCCTCTTTGAATATATAGGATCATTATTTTAATGCTTATTGGGAAACAAGCAGTTTTCACCCAGTTTTAGTAGATAAGCAGAATGCTCCAGCAAAAAAGGAGACAAGAAATCAAACTCCTAACATTTAAGCTATTCCCTATCAATAATAGAAGTTGAGATACTCTCTCGGACATAGAAAAAAGGAGAGGGATCTCTGGATCAGAGGGGGAGGGGAGGGGAGAGGAGAGGCCTTCAGGACTGTCTTCCTAATCCAGTTGCAGAAGTCCAGATGAATAAACATACTTTTCGCAACAGATGGAGGAATAGCTACTTATCCTGCCCTGATTACTCAAATTATCAATTGATGATTGATTGATTTATAAAGTTTAAATGGTTGCTCATCTCACAAAATGTGACTCTGGGCAGCACAAAACCCTGGTCCTGTTCTTGCCAGAGATCCAAAAGCACGCCCAATGTTGTTTCTGTTTGATATCTCGGTCTGAATCCCAACTGAAAGGGATCCAGATAATCTGCTTCCTTCAAGTCCTTTGAAGCTGCTGTGGAGCACCTTCATAACCATCTTCCCCCAAAAGGTGAGATTAGATACTAGACCAAAAAAATGCCAGTATAGGGAATCCAGCGATACAGAAGCAAGATGGCTTCTTGAGGAAAATCAAGGCTTGTTGACTAATGTCAATAAGCAATTCTTATTGCTTCCACAGTCCTTAGGCTGAGTATTTGAATCAAATAAGGAAAACAATTCTTCAGTATGTTAGGGGCTGGACTAGCTACTCTTTTTCTGACAAAAGTAAGTAGACCAGCAAAGACCATGACACTGCAACTAGGCAGCATGGATCAGAACTGTGTGGTGGTTGTGAGGATTAAAATAATGTTCCTACCTACTGAATGAAGGACAGTAACAATGCACATAGGATGTCCTCCTCTTCCTCCATTAGAGAATTGTACATTTTATAAGGAATATATCAAATGCCACTTGACTTACCAATATTAAATTGACATCCCAGCAATTCTACTTTCATTGCAAGTTTTTGATGCCATTTCAAAGGGTTTATTCTAACAAAGCGAGCAATAATGGGTGGAATGAAATTATTGCGAACTTCCTGATAATAGCCTGTGTTGCCTTGAAATACCTAGAAAAAAAAATAGATCATATAATGTGTAATAGAAGATTTGCCACGTGGTTCCATTTTCTTTTTTTAAGTGTTTCATTTTCAAATTCAAAAGAAAATTATGATTATCTCTTTATGACTTTGTCAAATTATTTCATAGCAGGCATTCAGTTCTCAAAGCACTGATGGAATATTCATTAATGCAAATTCAATGAAGCAATCATTAAAAACCAGTAATGTTTAAAGTGCTTACTTTTATATTGTGCAGGCCTAAAGCTTGCAAGAGCAGAAATAAAGAAACTGAGACTAGACAGGATTATTATATAAACACCGTGCAGATGTTCTCAAGATTCAAGGCTGAGAAAAAGACAACAAAAAGTTGATTATCAGAGAAAGAGATACAGGGTTTTAAACCATATATAAATATGGCTAGATTTGATCATAATTGATCATTGTTTAATAACAGCAGCTTTCATAGCTCCAGTAAGGCAGCTCACCTGAGCCCTGTTCTTGAATGTTCTGCTGTTAAAACTCACAGGACTCTATGTCCAAATGTACAGAAACATTAACTGCCACATCTAATATGGTCACACTACACCAGAAACCCATAATAGGTACCATTATTTAAGTAATGTTATCTGACTCAGACCTAATTAATTCTTGAAGGTCTAGAAATGCTCTGTATTACAAATTTTAAAAAATCCTGGGAAAAAGGCAACGGCAAAGCCTCTTCTGTCGAGCCCTCAAAACGCACTTTTTCATTCTAGCCGGCTTATCGTGAAATTTTAAATTGTTTTAAATTAATATTTTAATGGGGTTTTAATAAGGGGTGTGGGAAATATTTTAGTGGATCCCAAGGTTTTAATCCAAGTCACTTTTATATATATTTTTAAGGGGAGTTTTAAGTGTACGTTTATATGTTTTATATGTTTTTATCCGACTTGTACACCGCCCCGAGTCCCAATAGGGAGAGGGGCGGTATAGAAATAAAATTATTATTATTATTATTATTATTATTCCATTCTGTAGCCAAAAACACTGTATGGAGAGTTCATGTCATCAAATCATCAAGAATCAAGCTCAGCTCAGATTTCTCTTTTTACTATTCTTCAACTAACTCATATCTTAGAAATCGCTAGATAATATCAGACAAACACATTTAAACATTATTACTGTGAAAGTTACAACGATCACTTACCATTACCAAGTTTAATGTAGCAAAGTTTAAATAGATTCCCTTCTTCCTCTTTTTTTTTTTTTTTGAAGCTACCAAGCCCAGAAGAGGGCAGTCAAAAGTTACAATTAACATCTGTATCTGATTTTTTTTTTTCTGACCTTATTCAGCATTCAATACTCCATGAAATATCACCAAGTCAGAAATTAAAATTTCCAACAAAACTCATTAACATCTCTCGTTTTCATAACACAGGTTTAGGTAATGTTTGGCCTCTCAGGTATTGATCTGCAACTCTTTATTAGCTTTGTTAGCATGGCCAGTGTAACAGACATTGGGAATTGAAATCAAGCAACAGGCAATTCTGGTCAATAGACAATTGCTCTGGGGAGATATGAAAGTTATGGCAAAAGTGTGATCCACTGCAAATGTTTTCTGGAATAAGGATGTTCATGTGCAAAATTCATGTTGGCTGCCTTTGTCGCTAAAATAAGGTAGAGGGAAAGATAGGTTACACCTACGAAACTGATTTGTCAACTCTTTCCGCTAAAGCATTTTACAGAATAAGGCAGACATGAAGAAACCCACTAGACCTGCATAAATTCTGCAAAAGAGGTGATTCAGATCCCTTTGAAAATATACACAGAGCCTGCCTTTTTATCGTTAAACGAGCTGCATCTTTTTCATGTTTGTACAGCTGCCTCATAAGGTGTTCCATGTGTGCTGTATGCAGACATTTTGCTTCTTTTAAAAGGATTTCACCAAGCCTAAATATTACTACATCTCTAACTAATATTCTTTGATACTGATATTGAATCATCCAATTCCAAAAAAAATTTACAGTCCTATCCAGCCACTCCTCTCCTGCTATGTCTGCCTTTTAGATTGCAGTGTGTGATTTCTGTGGGTAATCTTCCCTCAATCCAAGATTAAGTGCATAAAATACTTTATTTTTCTATACAAGTACCTTGATACAAAGACTGAAAGGATTAGTACCATCTATGCTTCAAATGAAACAAAATATGTTCAATTTCAGAATTTACAAATAATTATAAGTTTCCAGTAAATATATTTCAATCTATGGTCAATGAATATAAGCACCTTCATATTAAAAGACGGCTCTAAAACGGTTCTTCAATATCATTTCAAAAACACACAATGATTTCCTGTGATATATTAATCTCACCTTATCTCTCTCAACACCAGGTTCTCTGTATACTGTCCACTTCTGTCCTTCGTTGCTATACAGAATCCTATAAGCAGAGACATAATAATGGTACTCTGCTAAGGTGCTGCCAGTTGTAATGATACCTGTGAATCAGAAGGTCCCCTTTATAATAAACAAATATAAAATATAAATGTGTATTTTATTATGTGTATGCGTGTGTGTGTGTTTAGATACAGACAGACAGACAGACTGATTGACTCTGGGACATTCTATACAGTAGAAAAAAAGTTCTTGCTCCTAATTCATAAGTCATATGATACTGTAAATCAGCCTCAGAATAAGACATAACTGGGTTTGGAACCTTTCTGATTTTATCCAGAAAAGCTGAGGAGTAGTGAGACAAGGATGCATTTTAGCACAATTGCTTTTTAACATATATATCAACTCTCTGATTAAAACCTTTCAGAGTTGTTATCCGTGAGCTGGACTCAACTGGATTCAAATTACATTCCAGCAGCAATCAAACTGTCTATGGCTAAAACAGTTGCCCAAATATTATATGGGATATAATTTGGGTTCTAGAAAGGTAGAAACTCTTAGCTGTAACCTCCTATGGCTGATGGATTTTATGTTGATTACTTTTTCAAGGGATGTGATTTCTTACATTCATATTCCAGGCGGCCAAATGTTTTCATCAAATCATACAATTGTGCAAAACGTTTAAATTATTCATGATAATAAATTGCTGCATCAAATTATTTCTCTTTTCCTACTGTCAAGGCCAGTCAAAGACCTAAATGACGACGTTTGATTTGATTTGGTGATATGGTCGGCTGTGTTAAATCTCATAAATCGAAACTGCATCTAGCATTCTCTTACTTTCTCTCAAATTCCAATTTTAATAATAATAATAATAAATTTATTGTCTTCCATTAAATAAATATTTTCTATTTACTTACCCGTTATTCGCTGTTCTTTGTTTAGATCTATTTGCAACCATTGATACTCATCATTAGTAAAAGCTGCCCAAGAGTGTCCAGGCCTTTTCAACCTGGCTCTTTCTGGCTTCCAAGTGCTTGGTTGACCCAGTTGCTCAGGCCATTCTAAAAATGAGGATGCATTAATTTGTGAATCAGCAATTACTCCAGATTCCATTCCAAGTGTCCCATAACAACCTAAACACAGACAGAAACAAAAAGAGCAATCAGTAGGCTAAAGGAATTTGGCAACTGTATTGTGTTCTACACCTGAATATTCAACATAAAACAAGAGACATACGCAGTGCATTCAGAAAGTATTCAGGCCCTCTTCACTTTTCTCAATTTTGTTATGCTCCAGCCAGATTCTAGTTGTTGAAATCTATTTTTTGTCATTAATCTACACATAGTACCCCATTATGACAAAGTAAAATTTTTAGAAATGTTTGTAAATTTATTAAAAAGAAAAAAAATGAAATATCACATTGGCATAAATATTCAGAACCTTTGCAACAACACGTGAAATGTTGTTCTGATGCCTCCCATTTCTCTTGATCGTTGCTGACATGTTTTTACACCTTGGAATCCACCTGTGGTAAATTAAATTGATCGAACATCATTTGGATAGGCACACGCCTTTCTATAGAAAGCATAACAACTGACAATGCATACTGTAACAGAGCAAAAGCCATGAGGTAAAAGGAACTGCCTGAAAAGCACAGAGACAAGTTTATTGCAAGGAACAGATCTGGGAAAGGCTATGATAAAATTTCCTAAGAGCACAGTGGCCTCCATAATTCACAAATGGAAGAGGTTTGGGACAACCAGGACTCTTCCAAGAGCTGGTCACCGGGTCAAACTGAGCAATTGGGGAGAAGGACCTTAGTAAGAGAAGTGACCAAGAACCCAATGGTCACTTTGACTGAGCTCCAGAGATCCTGTGTGGAGATGGGACAAAGTTTCACAAGGACAACCATCACTCAATCCCTTCACCAATCTGAGCTTTATGGCAGACTGGCTAGACAGAAGCCTCTTCTCAGTGCAAAACACATGAAAGCCCACTTGGAGTTTGCAAAAGCACCTGAAGGATTATCGGACTGTGAGGGAAAAGGTTCTCTGTTCTAATGCAACCAAGATTGAACTGTATGGCCTCAATTCTAAATGTTATGTGTAGAGGAAACAAGGCACCACTCATCACCTGCCTAATACCATCCCAAGAGAGAAGCATGGTAGCGGCAGTATCATGCTGTGGGGGTGTTTTTCAGCAGCAGTGACTGGAAGACTGGTCAGGGTTGAGGGAAAGCTGAATGGAGCAAAGTACAGGGATATCCTCAACGAAATCCTATTCCACAGCACTTAGGACCTCAGACTGGGCCGAATGTTCACTTTCCAACATGACAATGATCCTAAGCACACAGCCAAGACAACACAGAAGTGGCTTAGGGAGAATTCTATGAATATCCTAGAATGGCCCAGCAAGAGCCTTGACTTGAACCCTATTGAACATCTCTGGAGGGACCTGAAAAGCACTGTCCACCGACAGTCACCATCTAACCAACAGAACTTGAGAGGATTTTTAGGGAAAAATGGCAGAAAATCCTCCAATCCAGGTGTGTAAAGCTTTTAGCGTCATACCCCAAAAGAATTGAGGCTGTAATTGCTGCTTCAACAAAGTACAGAGTGAAGGGTCTAAATACTTACGCCAAAGTGTAATTTATTATTTTTTCTTTTTAATAAATTTACAGACAGTTCTAAAATTATGTTTTTACTTTGTCATTAGTGGGGACTGATTGCAGATTAATGAGAAAAAATGAATTTCAACAGCTGTAGACTCTGGCTGCAGCAAAACAAAATTGACGAAAGTGAAAGGAGTCTGGAATACTTTCTGAATGCACAGTACAATTAATAAGTCATGTGCTTTCATAGAAAATGTATCTATTGGGTTGCACATTTTATAATTACTAATGTAAGTATAAAGAAGATGGGTTCTATACCATTTTTGTTCATAACAAATATTAGAAACAAAAGTTAATAATTTCATGTAATCACAAGGCCATGTGTTTAGGGAATCAGCAATTCCTACAATAACAGGAGACAATCTCCTTTTGCCCCAAGTGTGAAATGATAAGGAAAGACTTAAGGGGGGGGGAAACAAAATGAAGAAGAAATACAGGGCTGAATAAAGCCTGGATCTCATTAAATACCAAAAGGCATGAAGGCTTACCACTGGTTTTAAAAGTGAAGAGACCTGAAGACAGAGGACCTCTGTGTAAAAAACAAATCACAAATCAACATATTTAAAGTTTTTCCTTGATTTTTGTCTACGTTTATTAAAATACTCAAAATACACCATTTTTGCAATATACCATTTTCATGATTATTTAGAATATTATTAAACTATTTTTAAATAAGATCCACACACTAAGTCTTCACACTTAAAATAACACAAGGAAAAGCAGACTTCTAGACAGAGCTACCACTTTAAAAAATGTGGATACTCAGATTAGCCCACTTCCCATTGAGACCAACAATTTAGCAAGCTTCTCAGTGAAAAACTATTTTACTTGTGTACTTTCTTGAAGTCACTGGGCAACATTGAATAACATTTGAAAGCTAAAAAAAATGTAAATTCCTTGCAATCCATAATGCAAACTATTTCTAATAGATCCTTCAGTTCTCTGAAACATCTTAAACTTCTTCCATATTTTATTTCTATTTCTTAAAAATACTGTCCTCCTTAAAAAAGGATGTTAAGATGCTTCATAACTCATTGTTTTAAGAATTAAAAACATTTACTAGTCAACATTTTAGACAACTAGCCATACTCTATTAATAAATGGCATCAATTTCATGAAAAACATATTCTGATACTATTAAAACATGTTTTAAAACTTTCAACAAGGCCTTTTAATCTGTACTTTATAATAATTTGTAAAAATATTTAAAATGCTGATCTGCGTTTCAGAGCTTAAATTTATATGCAAGTCAAATTCTAACAATACTGAAATGCACTGATTTTTAATAAAACATATACTTACACTTTTGATGTCACATTGTTAGCCAGAGAGCTTTCATAATATGGAATACCTTTGCTGATTACAACATTAATTTGACCTCCAAGGATGTTGGACACCACTCCTGCATGTACACCAGCCATGCAAAGGGAAGATGACTTGGAAAGAAGATGGATTTGAAATCATGCATTAATTCACAATATTTTAACCATTTTGGTAAAGTATTATTAACATTCAGTCAATGTTCAGACTGTTAGTTGGGCACTGTAAAGTTGATGATTTCTGGCAAACTGGTTTATTCTGATTCCTATAATACGCACTGATGTTTTATGTGATTTATATTTTGATTTTAAATATTGTTAGCCATCCAGAGCCACTATGGTGAAATGGATGATTATATAAATTGACTAAATAATCTAAAAATTACAATGAATGTTACTTACATCTCTATAGCCATGAGGTATAGTCCCATAAATTTCAGCAAAAGGAAGCACACACCCAGCTGGACAATATTTGCTATGGGGAATAAGACAGGTATTTTTATAATATGTAACCAGTATATTCTGTGCTGAAATTCTTAACCATTAATAAACTTGATTAAGCAAGTATAATCATTCAAATAAATCAAGTCTGGAGATTCAAGAGGAAGGCATATGTTCCGGAAAAAAATACTGTTCAAAAATAAACTATAGTGTCATGACTTTGCAAATTGGTCTGAAAATATTTTGAACACAACATTGGGAATTAAGTCTTATTATTTAATGATATATGAATGGCAAGACAAATAAATAATATGTACTTTAAAACAAATAAATCAATTAGTAAAAGTTAAGTATTTTTGGGGAGAGTTATCCATTGTAAAAGCATTTAATAACAACATTCATTCTGGCTATTGCAAACAAATAGAGTTTATAAACTAACATCTGAAAACCACTGCATATTTATTGTTATGACTTAAGAGCTACCGTATTTTTCAGAGTATAAGACACACTTTTTTACCCCGTAAAAGAGGCTGAAAATTTGGGTGTCGAAGCTTTTTTCCAGCCCTAACGAGGTGTGAAGCGATCTTGCCGCTTTGCCTGCTCCCTCCAACTCTCAGCTGTGCTTTAGAAGCTGTTTTTTATCCCCAAGCAGGGGATAGAAAGCGCTCAAAACCAGCAAACTAATGTGCTGAAGCTGACCAGACTAAGGACACTAGCCAGGTAAATACCTGGTAGGCAGATTTTTTTCCCTTTTTTCCTCTCCAAAAACTAAGGTGCGTCTTATACTCCAAGAAATACAGTATGTTATATTACACTAAGAATGGTACTATAAACCTCAGTTTTTACTTCAAAATGACTTAGAACAGTTAATAGGTCAACAGTGCAATCCTCTTTAAGTTTATTCTGAAGTAAATCAACAGTTTGGTTTATTTTCAAGTCAGTAGATAGAAGACTGCAGTCAAAGTCTTTGTTTAGAATTTTAGAGTTTGTAATTTTTTTAATTTTTTAAAATCATAATGAACCATAGTAATAATAAATCTTGATCTTAACCATAACAAACTGAAATACTTAAGTACTACTTCTGAAACAGATATTTAGTAGTGAGAAATAGTATGGAACAATTCATGCTAAACATATCATATACAAGACATACAAAAATGTCCCACTGCATTGAATAAAATTATTTTCAATCAACTATATGTCATAGAATTGTAGTCAAAAGTCTATTCACAAATGCACATAACTGCTTTTTCTTCCTATGAAATATTTTGTTTGAACAAGAGAAAACGTGGCTAGTTCACATGTGATCTGATCCTAATTTATTGTCAGAATATTAAAAAAAAACAAATTTACCTGAATTCTGGCTCAGAAAAGTGACTTGCAGTATCTAAACATGTTATCAAATCTAGGAAAAAGTTTAGCAAAAAAATATTATGAAATAGCAAAATAGTTTAAACAGTGAAATGTTTTAATAATCCATATTGAAAACTAGTGAATCATTAATCATTGTAATGCATTATGCTTATTTTGGTTTCCACTGAATAATTTATGATCTCAAGGAACTACTGCTATTCTTCCTTAGCTAGAATGAGCTACATGCCATGGATTAGGAATTAGACACATTGTTTCTATCAACTGAAATCACTCTCTGTTGATTAATTCCAAAACAGATCTAGAAGAGCCAAGAGATGTTTCAACAAAAAAGCCAAAAAGTGGAACAGCAGACATAACACATAAGATAAGCTGAGTTATATCTCGCCCAAACATCATCAACATAGTTGATATGGCAGTTCAGAGGACTCTGTAATGGATACCAATACACTAATGCAATAGAAACGCCACACAATTATTCCTATGCATGAAATATTTTGTGATTAGGTTTCATGTCGGTACAAATAACAAAGTCAGAGCTTATGTCATGATGACATGAAGCATCTTTATTGATTTTGGTCACTGTGGTTCTCCAGTGACTTGAAGTGAATTTCAGCCATTTGGTTGTTAATTTGTAGCTCTATATATGAAAACTAAAGGCAATTACTAACCAATACATCAATGAGAAAATGCTTTAGAGCTATGCTATTATTGGTGTAGTCCAAAAGAAGTTAACTGAGTTTCAAATGATTTGCAGATTAGTTTAGCAATAATGATCTGTCTGTAACTAGAGGACTGGGGAAAAAATAGGGAAAGCTGACTGAAGATTAGAAAAATATGCAATTCCCACAGATTATTCCTAAGAAATGCTAACCTCAACCCTAACTTTCAAAAAATATGTTTCTGATCCCTGATGTAATAAAAACACTTAGCATCAAGTCAGAAACTCTATGACTATTTGGCAAGGAATGTATATTGTTGCTACAAAATGGAACAATTTCTTTTAATCACCTTGAATTAATGTATTCTAGTCATCTATTTTGTGTATTTTTGTGTATCTTTTAGATCATCCTGTCTAGATGTGGTTTTATAAATGTCTTTGCTTAATTCTTTATACATTATTTATCAGAAACTGGGTAACAGGAAATGACTTATTATGGTAGGATTATATAATTATTAAACAGATATAGATGTGTAGTCTACTACAATATTGCTAAATTAGATACTATACCTGGTTTATCAGTTGTTGAATATGAAGCAAGAAACCCATGTCCATAAAAATGAACGTCACTCATGAACTGTACTGTAATTTCATTACTCTTTGATTCATTTAGTTTGTCCACCTGAAGGCCCAAACCACAGTATTTCCCTAGAGTAGATACAACAGATTTAACACATATGTAAATGTAGTATTAAATGTCTCAACATTTAGTAGACCTATATGTTTAATCTACACTAAATATAACAGCTGCACAAGTTGAACAATAATGAAATACAAAATGAACAAGAAGTTTCCCCTTTTCTCTCAGGCAGGTTTTTGAGAATCTCTCAGAAATTCAGAGGTATCAGACATAGAGGTATAGTTTTTTTCAACATTTCCAAGCCTGTTGAGTTTTTATTTAGTATCAAACCACTTATGACTTAAACATTTTATCAAATATATTGTTTAGTCTTTCCAAGGACTTATTTCCTAACCTGGAAACCCTTTCTAAGCAAGTGAGAAAAATAGAGTGATTTTCTTAATTACTCTGTGTGTATGTGTGTTGTATTTGTATGATAAATTTTAATAAGAGTGCTATGAATTTATTCTGAAGAACTTGTCATAATGAAACTTCCTATAAAAGGAAATGAAACATACTTTCAGTGCACTGTCATTATAGCTCTCCTTAAGATTCAGAACAGTTATCTCCAAAAATCACTTTTACTTTTAACTCCTCTTACTTAAATCATAATATATGCTAAAGATGTATCCCATCTGCAATGACTTTTATTTCAAACCTTCAAGAAACAAGTGCTGCTAATTTTATGTGCTTAAGATTTCTAAACAAGAAAAGGATATAAAGAATGGCTTATGAAATTCATCTATATATGATCTGGTTGATTTTCAAGCTTGATCACTCTTTTGCTTGGGTTTCTTTCCAAATACCAAATTTAGCCTCATTCTATTCAGTTTTTGGCCATTTATCATACTGCTGGAGAGGCAGATGGATAAAATCTATGCTCCCTTATATTATTTCTTTTTTTAACATTCCATTGAGTTAGGAATTCATTTTTAGCAGATGAAGATCTTTTATGTAATCATACTAGAATAAGATGTACATAAAGAGAACAAAAGTAGAGAATTATTTGGGCCCATAAATCAAGATTGAAAGATCTTTGCCATCTAAAGAACTCAAGTTTTGCTTTTGTTTTAGAAAAAAATCACTTCTAATATAACACTGAAGAATTATAAACTTGCTATATATATTTTTATGACAAATACTTTATACCAAGTAATGAATCAAAATAGTGCTGTACTCAATACATACATGTCATTTTAAATGCTTTTTATTGAACTAAACAATCAATATAACTATTAAAAGTGCAGAATGTATAAATGAAAATAAAATAAAAGCAAGCAAAAAAGAAATAAACTTCAGGGAATCTATAATTTTAAAAACATATATAAATATGTTAAACTTTCATTTGTACAAGGCTAATTAGGAAAAAGGACAATGTAGCAAAGAAATATTACAATAAACTTATTTCTTTGTCCAGGGCTTTTCAAAACTTTTTCAACTTTGTGTTATCATAAAATCAGGTAACGTTTTCCTTTGCTTATAGTCAAATTATTTACAGAAATTGGGCACCGAAAAAGGAAGTAATTTTCTACTCTTAAGTATATATAAACATATAATAATACCAGAGAGAAAATATGTTCTTACCTATTTCTGTTCTTGTAGGTCCAATTCCATTATAAATCCTCACATAATTAAAATGACAAGAATCTGAATCATCAATATCAAAATCCCCAAATTTGAGCTGAACTCTCTGTTCAGGCTTTACTCGAATTTCCCATTCACACACTGTGCTATTGGGATAGGCATGTGGATAATTAATTGATGTAAATGTTCCACTTTCAGGACCTAAGACAGTATATCCACATCCATCACCTGCAAAACAAAAATGCATCTGTAAAGCTGCTTTCTCACAAGTAGAAGAATGTGTATCTGCTTTTCAAGGGTAGACTACAAACTAAACATGTTATATGTTGGTGTTTCATAATTATGGATTTAGTTATAACCTTTTGGATCTAGCTACACATCCTAAATCTAATCTTGATTTTCTTTATTAATGTGAAATCGGTACCCTACAATGAGAAAGATCTTTTGACAGATTTTATATATGCATTTAATTAAAGTAAAATCAATATTATAGCAACTCTGATCATCATAGCCCACACTAGAAGGCAGGCTTACAAAAAGCTCTTTAGAAAAAAAAATCAGAATTCCTTGGAGTCTAAAAGTTAAAAACACCAACTGCTTTTAAGCAGGCCTTAAACCATGCTTTAGAATGGTTTCAGCTACCCCTGTTAGGATAGTGGATAGTGAAAGATTATGTGCTTGCTAGTAATATATCTGGGGGGGGGGGGGGAGATTGAGAAAGGGAAATGTAATGTCTAAAATTTCCCTTTATTGTTTTAGAATCCTTTTTTTATCTGAACTGTGTATTCGTTGAATAGAAAATCACAGACAGGAATATGGTTCCATATTCATGAATAGCTCTTCTTGACTCTCCTGTTATAATTCAGTTCTTTATAACACAATGTACATCACAGTAAATAATATGAACAAGTAATTATGGCAAAGATACATAGCACTGGGACTGATGTGAATAAGCAGATTGCGCCTCTGCTACTGAGAAGAACCATATGTCAGTTTCATGACAGGGGAATTTTAAACTCTCATTCCTTAAGAATGTATAAAATACCAGTCAAACATAACTTTGATTTTACTTTCATCAAAAACCTATTAAATATTTTTTTTAATTAATTTTCTAAAAAAAGGACTGTTTATATTGTTTTATTAAGTCTGAGATAGCAATGAACTCTTTGCGTAAAGGATTTTACTGTTAATGCAAAACAGATGAAGGAACAACACAAGACATCCCTTATTCACTCCCATGGACTTTAAAACGTTATTTGCAAGTGTGTTTGAATAAAAAGTACATACAGTATAATCTTTCCCCCATATTCAAGCCAACAATTTGAAATCTACATAATGTTTGAGAGTATAAAACAATTGTGGCCTCTGCTGCTTTGTTCAGTAATTTCCACCATCTTCAGCTAGTACAAATAGCATTGAGAGATAACAGGAATTTCAATTTAGAGATTGCTACAAGTTTCCACCCTTACATTATATGATACCGTGCATATTGTATTCCATACTACTGAAGGTTTAGAACTGACGGAAATATTAAATATTCAACAGAACAATGTATTTGTCCATGACACTAACCAAGATCCAAAAAAGGGAATAAGAAAAAGCAGAAACAGAAGTCAGGAGGTGCTATTATTTGGCTGCTGTATTGCCCTAGCACACTCACTGTGTTGTTATTGGCCAACTTTTGCAAATACCTTGGGGATGCTTTGAATACTAAGTACTTCAGAATCTGCATGTACTTCCATATTAGAACATATTTTATCTCAGAAGTAAAAAAAAATAGTTTTGTTTTTGAAATTTAGAAAGCCTGACCCAGCTTACTAAATTAATCACTAATTTATTTAAGCATTAATATGTTTTGGAAGGAACTAATATATTTATATATATATATGTATATATATATATATATGTGTATCTTGGAACATATAAAAAGAATGGCAGTTAAATATGTTTATACTCAAGCAAGGTTTATGATTAATTTGTTTAATTCATGTAACTGGTATTTTATTAGGTGTAGTGACTCAAGATATCTAATACGTTTTGTACTCACAAGTGAAACACTTCTTTAAATCCAGAGCATGCATCCAAATTCTATATTTTGGAGAGTATACCTAACTGTCTAACTATACATGCTTTTCTCAGATTTTCTATGCACATCATTTGTGTTGGAATAATGATAGAAGATAGAAAGATAGGTAGGTAGGTAGATAGATAGACAGACAGACCTGTATTCTCTTAAAATTAAGTTAAAATTATATAAGAAAAAAACCCCATAAATTGTAACTAAAAATCTTAAACAAGATATTGAGTCTATGATGCATATATTAGCAGTATCGAAATAACATGTATTGTAAAATCTAATAACCCAATAAAAGATAACATATGTAGATCTAGGGCGGGTGTCAGCAACCCGCTGCTCCGGAGCCGCTTACGGCTCTCTGGGCCCTCTGCTGCGGCTCCCTGTCCCATCACTTGCTTGCCCCTCCCTTCCCTGTAACTCCTCGCCTGGCCTGAGAAGGTAAGGGCGATTGCGTGGGATGGAGAAGCAGACAGGGCTGATTCTCCGGCACCTCACTCTTGCTGGAGCTTCTCCTGGCCCTTGTTGGTGCTGGGCGTGCCTCGGTCGTTTGGGGAGACGCGCAACCTGCTCTCCGCCCCGAGACACTGGCCCAACGTGGCTGCGACTGACACTGGCCTTGCTAACATAAGGGCTGGCAGGATGGGAATGGGATTCAGGAGGATGGGACAATGGAAAGGGCCTGCAGTGTCCAGCTGCGGCTTTAAGCTCAGGGCAGCAGCAAAAGGGAGCTGGCCCCGCTGAACCTTACAGGCCCACTGCGGAGGGTCAGGAAAGCTGAGGCTGGGCTAAGCTGGTGGAGCTTTCCTTGGGGCTCTTCGCTACTCCTTTTCTTTCTTCTTTTTGGAAATCCGGGCTGGCTGAGGAATGAGCGCAAACCACAGCAGAGGCTTCCCTTTGGACAACTCTCTTCCTCCTTCTCTCGCGACCCCCTGGCCGGCTGTGGCGGGACCAGGAGGGAATGCAGGAGTGGGGAGACCCTCATGCAAACGACCAGCCACCCTGCACACACTTTTTCTGCAGTTTGGCCGAGCCGATCTGCTCGCTTGAGGAGGGTCTCCCCGTGAGCACACGAGCTTGCTGGCCTTTCTGAGAGAGTGAGAAGAGACACAGACACAGAGAGATACAGATACATACGCACACACACAGAGATACAGAGAGAGGGGGAGATAGAGAGGGACAGAGGGAGAGAGAAGGGGAGAGGGAGAGAGATACAGAGAGAGAGATACAGACAGAGACAGAGAGGAGAAAGACATAGATACAGAGAGAGTGGAAGAGTGACTTAGAGATACAAAGAGGCGGGGGGAGATAGAGAAGTAGAGAGAAACATAGAGAAATGGAGGGATCTGTTGTCAAAGAAATTAGCTGCTTTCCACAAAGGTAATTAAACTATGATTGGCTAGATTTTGGCATGAAGCTTCTCTCAGGTATTTAATATAATCTTTTGATAATTCTCTTAATTTGATTATATTTGAGAAAATGTAAGAAATCAAGAGAGATAACTGAATCTACAAAGAGCTAATTTTCAAGTCATTGTAGAAAATCTGAATTTATGCAGTTATTTATCCCTAAAATAATGCAAGGCAAAATAGAGTACACATATTGACAATTGTCATTCTACAATAGGCTTTGCATGCTAAATAGTTATAATATTGCAGTAGATGTAATAAAAGAGAATGTTGACTTTAGAATCCATCACATATTTTATCATTAAAAACTAAACAGATGAACAAAACATTTTTTGTGAAAAATAAATCCTGCATTAAAAACACCTTTGTATATATGCAATGGCTGTACTCTGAAATGGATCCAGGCCCAAATGGCACAGAATGTGAATTTTTTAACTGACTTGAGATAGAGCTTCAGCTTCTAAATGTCCCTGATCCTGATTCCAAACCCTTTGTAGTCTCTTCCTTCTGACAAATTTGGAAGTTTAGTATGCTGGTAGTGCCATATGTCAAAGTGCAAAAAAGAAGTTTAAAAACGTTTGGCACATACCTAAGAAAACAACTTCACAAGGAAGGAAAATAAGGTATCTTACATTCAGAGGTCAACCCGCATTCCTCAAATCAAAGTAAGCTAACAATTAGTTACCCTAACTGCAATCTGTGAAATGAATGATAAATCTAGGGATGCTATGGTAAGGTGAAAAGAAGGACATATGTATATATTTTCTGGCATCTCATTCTGATTGAATTTCTTTTAAAATTCACACTCCTGTTCCTAATGATCCTCCTCTTTATTTTTCCAACTCTTGATTCTTTAATTCCATCCCATAATTTCACATACAATAATCCTTTCCTTTCAAGTCTTTTACTTTACATTGTTTAAATATATAGTTTTTAAAGACAAAGTTTAGTTTATTTACTTTATTATCATTGCACATGGTACAACATGCCGTCTTCAGTGTACATTATTACTATAAAAATAAAAACACAAACATACATCCTTTGCATTCTATATAATTGAAATTGAAAAGCCGATATTGCACTAGATCGTAGAATTCAATATGCTTATTGCCCTGGTATAGAAGCTG
>JANHFK010010075.1:43204-53236 GCA_036250565.1 Sibynophis collaris | reverse complement strand
TCCTTTGCAAAACTTCTGAGCCCTTCTGTAGCATTGTGAAAATAGTGTGTGCTGTGTTCTCCAAACACAAGTGGCCAGCTGAGACTACTGAAGGCCCCAGGCCTCTTACTTTAGTCCCAACACTGCCACCACCAAGGAGTCCCTGCAGGGTAGACAAAAGAGCAGAAACATGGGGAGATAGGAACCTGGGAGAAGTTGAAACGCTCCTATGATCATAACTGGGGACTGATGGTTTTGGGCCAGTTATTCTATCTCATTTTAGCCCCATACTGCTGTTGTTGTAGCGAAAATAGGAGTATTATGTATGTTTGCTGCCTTGAGTTATCTATAAATAATAAAGATGGGATGAAAATGTAAATAAATAATAAATAATGACATAACTATCGGGTGCTGTAAAGGCCGTAACTTCAGGGACTTATAATACTGTTCAGCACCCTGTAACTTCAAAGAGTTGCTGAACAAATTATTGTTAAATGAGGACTACTAGTACTTTAAGATTTGTGTTGCAGATAGCATTTTTGTTGTTTGTATTGTCTGTCAAAAAAATAAATCTCAGTCTGAAATTAGATAACACTTTTAAATAGGGTCTGTCAAAGTCAATAAATTCCAGTACAATCTCTTTATAGTTACATTTTGAATAACTAAAATGCTACCCCTTAATTACATGTTGTTGATTTTAGTGGGTTTATTTATAATAAAATCTAATTCCAACCCATAAAGATCTTTTTAAGTGTTTCTCTACAACGGGTCGCAATACTCAAACAATTTTGACAGATTTCTAAACAGCAGCAGACCTGCTTATTGGATTGTAGACACCAAGGTTGGAGGATAGACTGGATAGAAAAAAAATCTTGAAATGCAAACCACCATTGCCTGCAGTGAAATGATAGAATTGTATTAACTTCAGTTCTTCAATACTTTTTTCCTTTTTATTTCCAGTACCTATCCAGCATTTATAGTTTTCTAAAAAAATAATAATAATGCAATAGATCTTTTAAAATATTTTACTTGTCTAATGGAGTACTTTTAGAATACTTCAATATTAAATTACCTTGCTATGGCTCTTTTAGAAAGTTAATGTTATCCCACCTTTATTATTTTTACAAATAACTCAAGGCACTGAACATATCCAACATACCTTCCTCCTGTTATTTTCCCCACAACAATAAACCTGTAAGGTGATTTGGACTGAGAGAATGTGACTGGCCAAAGTTCGCATAGCTGGCTTTCATGGCTAAGGAGGCACTAGAACTCACAATCTCCCAGTTTGTAGCCTGGTGCTTTAACCACTAGACCAAATTGGCTCTCAAAAATCTCTTAATACAAAATGCACATTTTTTTCTGTCTGGTTACTGCACATTGCATATAATTTTGTATAACCTTGTCTTTCTTTCAACTTTAATTTTTAAGATACATTAAAATAAAATATATAATTACTAACTCTGCTACTCACTCAATATACTTTACAAAACTTTATAAATCATTAATGAATAATCCAAATTTTCTGCATGAAATTATCTCTAATAAACAATGATATTTCCTTCATACTCGACTAATATACATAACTAGCGCTCATTCTTTCTTTGTACTTTCCTTCTGTGCCACATTGCCATCTTTGCAGATGATTCCTTTGAAGCTTAAATAAATTGAATCATTTTGCATGACTGTACAAAAAATTCTGGAACTTGGGAAATGTCCATTTAAAATTGCTCAGAATTGTTTGGACAGATATTATAATCAAATCCATTTTTACATCATCAGCTATATCTTTTTCGTAAAATGCTAGCAATTTCATGTCTGCAGTGAAGAATCTTTCATCCAGTTAGTAGTACTTACAATATTTGAGCCATTTATCCATGTTTTATCTTTGAAGGGTGACTGAGCTGTTCTATTACAGTAAATCACCTTAGAATAAATCCAACATATAAATAAAGATTTTACATATAGACTAAAACAAGGCAACCAAACTGGCTGCTAGAAATGCAGGCAGCCCCTAGTTGTTAGCAAAGAAATTGAGTTTTCTGTTTTTCTTAGCTGCCATCTAGTGATAACATGCATACTTGCAATCCAGTCTGGAAGAAGACTGTGAAGATAGCCCACATTAAAAGAAACACACAGACAAAAATCTTATATTTTAATAAGACTAGTGAAAGGTTGTTATAGTATGTGGTGAATACCTTGTACATAACAAGACTTTACTTTTCCTAAAACTCCCTTAAGCAGATTCAAGAGAAAAGGATACAGTGGAACAGTTGCTACCATTTTTCTCTTGAGTCTTCCAAGGAATTTTATATCATTTAGTAAAGCAGAAAGAGGCAGTTATTCTTAGAAATAGGAAAGAAGAGCAAAATCCAAACTTTATAATCATCTTTGTCTTTTCAAGTGATGTTTTAAGGAGGTGGATTTTTTTTTAAAAAAATTGTCAATTACCTTGGGCTTGAAATTGTCTATTTTCTCATATTTAAAATATTGACACTTTGTGTCGCAGATTTACTTTTTAATAAGCAACTGATTTCTGTAGTCCATAGAAATCTGCCTATATAAAGACACAGATGCACTTATGTGTATACTTAAACATACAATACTTTGAATCTTATACTAGTTGTACAACACTAGGCTAATTTTTTTCCTGTGGTGTTTTTATTTTCTGCTCTATTTTCATTAACTTGAATGTTGTATAAAAAATAGTGCCAATTTTTTCCCCACATTCTCCTCCCTTATGTAGCCATCTAAACTTCTCCCTTCACCAAAAGAAGGCAATTATATGGTAGAATTGGGGAGGGGGGAGCTGAAGCAATTTAAGTTTAAGTTTAATTTAATTTATATACCGCACCTTCTCCTTCGCAGGACCCAGGGCGGTTCACAGTCAAATTAAAAAACATATATACAAAAATTAATAGCAATTAAAATAATTAAATACCGACTGTACCCCTTATAAAAACCCCTTAAAAACACTAAAACCCCAAATCCTAAATTATTATAAAACCCTTATTAAAACCCAAGCAAGGAGATTATGAGAAAATTATTCGAGGCCGGCCGATTTAAATAAGTAGGTCTTCACGGCCCTTTTTAAAACATCACTAATTGCAATCACCTCACCCTTCTAGCACACTAATTGTGCTAGAAGGGTGAGGAAGAGGAACAACAACTGATAGTCATGCTGGCCAAAGGACCACCGAAGCAGGCTCCCTTGGCTAAGAAACAGACAGAAGCAGCACCCTCGTAGAGCAGTGGTGAAATCCCCCCAGTTCTATCCGGCTCGCCAAACCTGTTGGGACATCATTACGCCCTGTTTTATAACCATCTGTGCATGGTTCCTGCATAGGAGCACACCAGTTGCAAAGGTAAGTAGATTTCACCGCTGCCCTAGAGTCAGACACAATTGGACAGGGTAAACCTTTACCTTTTTTTTTAAAGATATATGCACATCTGCTAAAACCTGGGAACTGATACTCAGGAACTATTTGCTATCATTTAAATGGGAAGAGAGGCAAAGAAGGTGAAATAGCTACTGTATTATGGTTCATTAAATCAATCATTTTGTATGCCATTTTGGGTAATTCACACTGTTCAAATATTGTTTCCATTTTTAGAACAAGAAGTCCAGCGTTTGAAAGTAGGAATGGAATCACTATTGGTTGCAAATCAGGAGAAGGTACGAAAGCAGTTATGAGTTCACCCTGGGGGTTTGTTGTGTTTTGTTTGTTGGAAGGTAATGTTAATAGACAATCTGTTTGGCTTCCAGCTGCACCTGCCTTGTGCCTTTAGTTACAGAGCTAAACTCTACTCTGCTCTAACTTTTCTATCTGATCTGAAGAACAAACCCAGCCTTTCCCTCTTAAAGAGAGATAACTTAAAAAAACAGTTGTATTAATTGTTTAAATAGCATAATAAAAGCTAATACAAACCAGGTTTTTTAAAAAGAGAAAATAATGCAAGGAAAAGAAAGACTAACGTATGAAAAGAACTCCTCCCCCAAAAAGTGACTTCCTACCCTCATCATGATGTGTAAACAATTTCAATTTCTTCACCTCCTCTTAGCTAAGACTCTTCATCCCATAACCTATTTTAGCCATATAGTAGCATTGTTCTTCAATCCAGTTACCAGCAAAAGAGCCAAACAAAACTCTAAAATTTTCATAGTATGTATATGGAACTCAACATTCTACATCTCGGCAATAACAGAATCATTTACAATATTTAAAAGCCATACAATGGTTCCAGTGAGTATCCTAGTGTAATCTAATTTCTCCTTTACTAAAAACAAGCTCCAACATACCATATTCCAGAAAGCAACTTATCTCTACAATATACGGTACATTCCGTATCACTAAGCTATAAACACACCTACATTTCATATATTTAAAGTAATCCTAATATCCTAATATAAGCAAAAGACTTATCATTTAGCAAAGAGAAATATTTTCTCCTTTAAAAAGACCAAGTCCTCACTTTAAATTTTCAAAAAGCAGTTAAATACAAAGCCAGTTTAACTTCTATAAGTTTAGGATTACATAAAGTAGGTATAAGGGAAAGAATATTTACATCATATTAAATGTGAGCAATTCCAGTACCATATTTTTCCAATTAAAATACCAGTAAATCCAGAAAGAGCCACCCAAAATGACAGCATATCCTATTTTATCCTTAGTCGAATAAACCAAATTTTTTCTTCTATACAGGCAGTCTTTTTTTGTAATCCATTCAAATGGTTGTTGATCCTGGTTACAAATTACTTTAGCATTTTAAACAAACCTCTTTTGTAAATCCAACAAAAGGAAATTATTGGAATTGTTCTTTGGGATTATCATTTTTACTTTCTTTTTAAATTGTAGAGCCTTATAGAATCTTCTCTTAACATCTGATTACAAATTCTTATTCAGAATCTTGTTATAGTTTTCTCCAATAAATTTTGCTGCATAGCTTGTTCCATAACATCTTCATCTGGGAACCAAGTGTTCTCAAGAAGACCCAACAAAGCTGACATGAATGAATCAAATTCATGACGCAGATCCCCATGCAGTTCCTCAAAGATGTGTGTAAACTCCATTATAAATTGCTTGCCTTTTATGTCTCCAATCTCAAAAACAAAATTTCTTTCCCACAGGCATGCATTTATTTTTTTTAAATAATCTCAGAGACTTTAACGTTCAAAGTCCAAAACTCCAGAATTTTCTGACCACTTGAAATTTTCTATAGCGAAAACTTTGTCTTGCTTTTAGCTGTTTAAGTTCTTAAAGATTATAAAAATAAATCTTTATATTCTTATATTGAAGACTGAAAGCACTCACCCAGTACTTCCAGCCTTGTCGCTCTGCAGGTGTCTTAATTTGTTTAAAGTAGGTAAAAGACAATTTTGTGCACAAATTTTGTGTCATTTGAAAAACGTCATTTGCAGCTGGAACAAATATAGTGAAATTCCCATATCTCCTAATTTCACCATTACCACCACCCCTACCACCATCACCAGAGAGAAATGTCTTTCAATCAATCTCTTTTTGAGGAAGAGGAGCAACCATAAGAAGAAATAGCTTGAGCAATTTCTCATCTCTTTGATCGGATTGTATGAGACCATCTGTGCCAGCCCCTGTGTAATTTTTGCAACTGTTGGTTCCATTTGTCCATTGAGCTGTCTTCATTCAGCCATATTCCTCCAGAAATCTCTGAGAGAGAGAGATTTTAAAAGAAAAAAAACTCCTCCTTGCTCAGGAATATCCTTTCCATTCTGCATTTAGAATAGAATAGAATAACAGAGTTGGAAGGAACCTTGGAGATCTTCTAGTCCAACCCCCTGCATAGGCAGGAAACCCTACACCACTAGAAACCAGGAGACTGGGAGTTCTAGTCTTGCTTTAGGCATGAACGCCAACTGGATGACTTTGGCCCAGTTACTCTCTCTCAGTCCATCTAGAAGAGAATAGAATAACAGAGTTGGAAGGGACCTTGGAGGTCTTCTACTCCAACCCCCTGCCTAGGCAGAAAACCCTACACCACTTCAGACAGATGGTTATCTAACATCTTCTTAAAAAGTTCCAGTGTTGGAGCATTTACAACTTCTGGAGGCAAGTTGTTCCACTGATTAATTGTTCTAACTGTCAGGAAATTTCTCCTTAGTTCTAAGTTGCTTCTCTCCTTGATTAGTTTCTACCCATTGCTTTTTGTCCTACCCTCAGGTGCTTTGGAGAATAGTTTGACTCCTTTTTCTCTGTGGCAGTTCCTGAGATATTGGAACACTGCTATCATGTCTCCCCTGGTCCTTCTTTTCACCCTTAACTGAAAGGTGTTGAGTATCGAAAGTTTAAATCGAGATGTAGTGGGTGATCATGTAGCTATGAATATTGCTTATTTAGTGTTAACAAAATTTGATCCTGAATCCAATGGGCCTTATGTTTTTGAGTCCCATGTACAGACAGTCACTTTGCTTTCTCACTCCTCTTTGAGATTCCTCTTTGAGATAGGAAAGGGAAGCTCTTCTGAGGATAAAGAGCATGCAGCTTGCATTGTCTCTTTTTAAAGGTTTTATAGTTGTGTTGCTGCTCAAAATCTTACTGTGCACAATACTAATTGGTTAACTCGTGCTCATTTATTTCTTTGGCTGATTTCTTCATTCCTCAGGTATCTGTTCTGTCTCCTTGTTTCTCCTTGGAAGCTATCCATGATGCACTCATTTTGAGGTCATGGTTTCTGGCATTGTATAACGTAATGACCTTTTACTGCTTTTTTGATTCCTTATGCTGTCTCTAGCCTTTCAGAATTTTGTTTTTATTTTTAATTATTACAATTGTAAATTTAATCTTTTATTATAATTATTCTATTTTTCTTTGTATTTTATGGAATTTAGATTATATTCAAGCCATAGCTGGGGTGGGGGGAGGAATTTTATCAAATATGGTTGCGAAATGCTCCTATGATTTGCTTTTTACAAGCAAGAAAATGAACATCTAAGTAAGTTTTTCAAATATCAAAGGGAATGCTGGTGCCGGCAGTAAGAACATGTTGTCTTTTTTGTGTATCTGGTTAAGACCAACCTAGGAAAAAAAAATACCTTTATCATTTGGCAACAAACCCCAATATACCTTTATCATTTGGCAACAAACAACTTCGGGATTGGAAGACTAGAAAAAGTTTCATGTATATAATGTTTCATATAGAACTTTCTGTGTTTGATTATTTTGATACTCTTATAATTTCAGTGTTGCTGTCTTTTCCTTTATAGGACCGCCGCATAGAAGAGTTAACCATTTTGCTAAGCCAGTATCGAAGAGTGAAAGAAATAATGCTAGCAGTCCAAGGTATGCTATGGGTTAATTACCAATGTATTGATTGGAAGGTCCTCAAAATAGTCTCATCTAATTTAATAACTAACATTTATCTAATGCTCAAAAAAATGGCCATCCACTTTCATTACCATCTCTTCTTCCCCAAAAAACCCGTTTCTGCTTCTTTCTCAAAGTTATTTGATGCATCCTTATGTTACACAAATATAGATTCTACTTCAAAGTGTTTCAATTAAGTCTTGAGCTCTCTGTCTGGAATATTAGGCAGAAAAGACTTTTTGAGTTCCAATACACTGTTGAACTTTTTTTTTTCATGGGCATTTGTAGCCCTATGGATATTTTGTGTTGAATGCAGTGTAACAACCTCTATGTTTATTATGTAATCATATGTCATTCATCAGTGGATTGCAGTGTCAGTATGAGAAAAGTAAAAGAAGGTTAAAAGAGTTTTTTGCTCTACTATTTGTGTTTATAGCAGGTGAACTGTAACATAATATTGATTAGAGCTTTTAATCCACAAGGTACTATATAGAAATACAGTTGTGGAAAAAAGAACCTATTACCATTTCCTTTAAAATTGAATAACTGATAAATGCTTGTGTGGTTGTTTCAGAGGGAACATTTTAAAATGAAATGATTATGCGCTCGTTTACTACAGTATAATATAAAAATGTTTTTTAAAAAGCAAACTGGCTTGCTGCTGATATGTTGAAAAAAACTAAAGAAAGGCTGAGTTCAAAAGGCAACAGAGACAGAAACATTTGCCTAGCTACAGGATGAATTAAATAAGAAGAGACATCTTACATCTAAGGAATTGCATCTAAACAAACACAGCAAAGAGAGTAAGGATAACATTTGGAGGGGCAGTACAGGAGATTTATTTAAGAAAATTAGTATAACAATTTATGTAAATATAGAACACAAAGATCTCCTGAAGAAAGAAAATTAAGAAGGTGAAAATATTTGGAGGAACTTTGCCAAAAAGATTGTATAAAATTGATGATGGGTAGAAACATTTTTCAATCCCTATCATTAAAAGGGAAAAGAATGCCAGCAAGATAAGTTGGTGAGCATAGCATAAATGTAATGTGTTATCAGATGTGCAGAAATTTAGAGCATTGTAACATAACAAATATTCTGTTTATGCTGTCCAGGAAGCTTCATTGTTTGAGATTTCAATTACCTTAACTTACCTGTACAGAATGCAAAAGTCTCCAGATGTAGGAGCTCAAAATATTGCTTAGTTACTATGATAATAATTTTGACAATGGAAACATTATTAATATTTAAGGATGGATTTTCCCACAATAACGTAAAACTAATGAAGAAAAAAAATCAAGGTTGAAAGAATACTAGTTGGCTTTTGGTCTCCTATGTCTACATTCTTCAAACTGTCGTGCTTAAGCATTAAAGTTTGTTGGATGGGATGGCAAATTGTATTCAGATAATTCCTGCTTCCATTGTCAAAACTGATTTCTTTTCATGCTTAATTTATTTTCTGTGTGTTCACTTATTTTCATGACTGGGCTTTTCTAAATCCATACAGGAATTGTGACATTTTATGTGGATGTCTAGTCAGAATAGGAAACATATCGGTATATATAGAATATTTAACATCTTTAAAATAAAAGTTGCATACCCAAATAAATAAGTTTTAAACCCATTTAGCCATAATAATGTACAACTAATGCATTATAGTTTTAGTGAGGCTATAATTATATTATTGCAGTTTAAATAAAGCTATAGGGTAATACTTGCTGACATGGTACATAACTTGATATCAGAAATTACTTTAATCATCATATTTCCCATTTTGTAGTCATTATTAGGCTAATGCCAAGCCTAAACCTTTAATATTTCTTAAATGATAGGTCTAGCTCATTTTTTCCCCAGAGCAGGCAAAAACTACAGGAAGAAGTAACTTCTCCGTGGCCTTGCCTCCATTTAGCTAAACATAATATGTAAAATAAATAGTATGAGCAATATTTTATTGTGCATGGTTATATTTTCCAGTGATGTAATGTATCTTTAAAAGAGCTTATTTACCACAAAACAGTGATCCAATCTGCTATAGTTAACTATCTTTGGCAATTATAGGTAAAACTGTAATGGAACAACATAACAAAATAACTTGATTACCATCTTTCTCTCTCTCTCTCTCTCTCTCTCCCTCCCTCCCTCCATTCATACATATGCTGTATGTTCATGCTCTAGTATTCAACTCAATCATATATTATAGCTTTGATTTAATATTATAGAAATTATAATAGTTTCCTTAAATATAATTTGATTAGCTCCTACTACTACATAGCTAAATCTTACAGATATTGTAAGATGTAAGATGGCATGAAACTCAGAAGATTTTCCTTCTGAAATAAGGCATGTGCAATGATCTGTATCTTCAACAGAGATCCTTGAATCTAATTGTTTTGGGGAAAACCATTTTTTAGCCAGATGCCTCTTATATATTGTTATACCATGGAATAATCTATATTTGTTTTCCTCAAACATTGAAAAAAATATTAAAATTACCTTGCCTTCCCACAAGTAGTTACTAGAGAATTACTTATCAAGAGTAATTATGCTTTTCAGGCATCCTCAAAATGCATCAGTTTTATCTATACCGTGTTTCCCCGAAAATAAGACATGTCCCGATAATAAGCCCAATCGGGCTTTTCAGCGCATGCGATAATATAAGTACCCCTGAAAATAATCCCCCACCAACAACAACTTACACATATGCGCAGCCGGTACT